>KZ825557.1:0-139570 GCA_003184685.1 Aspergillus indologenus CBS 114.80
CCCCCAAAAGCAGCTTCCCCAATAACCACTCTCCCTGCCCCTCGTGCCAGCAGCATTCCTGGTGGCTGACCCATCCGGCTCATTGTAGCAGTACCTGGCGCGGAGGTCGCCCGTACGAGCAGAACCGCCACGCCGCGCAGAGACATTCCTCCTCCCGAACAATGAGCGCCCATGGCAGCTCTCGCGGAGGGCCGAACACATGGAACGATGCCTCGCGCGAACAGCCTCCTCCTCCTCCCTCGGGACCTCGGCAGGAACAGCACGTCCCCGTGCGGAACTTCAATGCTACAGAGTCGAAGGCGGCTCTCAGAAGAGGTATGTTGGATCTCACTGGGAATGTTCTCCCACGTCCAGTAGCTCGTCGAGAGTGCTATAGCTGACAAACTGTTTTCTTGACTCCGCAGGACCCGGAGGTACGAAGCCCGTCACTGGAAACAATGCACACGGAATTCATGTCTGGAGTTTAACCAAACGAGAAACTAACCTGCACATCGTTCCAGAACCGAGACCCTTCTTCTATAAACCGCAAGGCAAGGACACGAACAACCGGGCTAGCGGACCCTGGGGTGCTAAACGTACGTTATAAATACTGCTCTCACCCGCGCAGAATACAACTACCAGCCCCGCAAGAACATGCGGTTATTTTTGACGAATTTGTCTAATACATGAACCAAAACAAACAGCGAATCAAATGGCCAACGGCAAGGATTTCTTCCTCGAGCTTCGGAAACAAGTGACGGCTCTCCGACAGGGCAATCCTGTTGCAGGTGGATGATTTCTTTTTTCTCTCAATTCGCTTCACCTAGGAGAAATCCTGTTACTCGGGGGGCAGGCCACAGGGTACGCCCGCTGTATAAAAAGCTATTGAATGCTTAAATTACACCAAGGGACGGTGGTTTCACATTATAAGCTGGGAGAAGAAACTCGAATCCTGCTTTTCATGCCTATATGTGAGGAGAAAGCGCCTAACTACTCTCTGGCCACTGCGCGAGATGACTTGGCGCGTCGTTGAGACTCTACCGGGTTGGAGAAAAAAGAAAGCTTGCCAGCCGGGATTGAACAGCGGCCTGGCAAACGATCATTTCGATGATGCCGCATGCAAGGCCTGTAGGAAACGGGAAAAAGCATTAGTTCTGTTATGAAACCAGGCAATGCATTCAGCTGAATCACTCTCAACCCTATTTATCCGGATTGTGATGCAATGCCCTCTATTTCCATGGTCGTTATCAACGCTCTGGAATCGTTATGATACATGATCAGCCGTAGTGACGGAAAACCCTAGTTTTCAATATACCTACATAAGCTCCGAGCAGGGAGCTGAAAGACTTGTAATATACAATGGCCATGACTAGTGTACAATAGCGCAAGCGTGATACTCACGAATACCCCCTATGATCTTACTCCTTCACTTCCTCCTTGATCCACCCGCCGGGTCCCCAGAAGCCCCCATCCTGAGCGTTCGAATCGTCCGCAAGAGACCACTTCCTGAGCGCATGAACCGAGAGATCCGTGCGCCATCCGGCCTCGTACATCGCCATACCCGCCCACGCGATCATCGCCGCATTGTCCGTGCACAGATACGGCGGCGGGGCGTAGAGCTCGATGTTTTCGAAGCCGCGCACGTCCAGGAACGCCCGGAGCACGGTCTTCAGGAACTGGTTCGCCGCGACGCCGCCGCTGATGACCAGCGACTGGATGGGCGTCTCGTGGGGCTTGTCTTCGAGCGCGATGATCAGGCGCGAGGCGATGTGCTCGAAGCTGGTGCGCATGGCGGCGCGGGCCAGGGCCTCCCGCTCGCCGTCCGCCCACCCCTCGCCGGCCTCCTCCTTCCGCCTGATCAGTCGCTCGACGGTCGGTTCGATGGAGGAGAAGCTGAACGCCAGGTCACGGGTGTTGGCGAAGGGCGTCGTGAAGGACCAGCCCCACTCGTTCGGTTCGGGGGCCTGGACCTCGTCGCGCCGGCCACCCGGCGCGCGGTAGTCGGCGTGGTCGGCGCGGCCGTTGGGGAACGCATACTGCTCCAGCGCTTTGGCGTACACGGAGTGCTTGGACGTCGCGATGACCGAGTCGGGCAGGATCAGCCGCGCCGCTTTGTCGAGCGCGGACCCGACCGCGATGTCCAGCGTCGAGGCCAGGATCTCGTGATTCGTGAGCGAGGTGGATTTCACCAGCATCGTGTGGCCTCCCGAGGCGAGGATGGAGACGAACGGGAACGCAGGCTTGGCCTGTTCAGGTACTCCACCGTCATGATGAGAGCTGGCGTGCTCTGGGCCGTTTTCCGGGTTCTGATCCAGGAAGTATTGAAGGTGCGGTGTCACCAGATGAGCCTGCATGTGATGCACACCGATGAATGGAATCTGCCATGCCACGGAAAGTGCCTTCCCCGTATCCAACCCAACCAAGACATTGGTCCTCATGCCTGGGCCCCGCGTGGCGCACACGATGTCCGGTTTGCGTCGCGGTTCGTTGTCATTTGACAGTGTAACAAGCTTGTGAAGGGGGGTATCGGAGGAGGGAGCAGGTGGTAAACTGGTGAGCGCCTTGTTGACGAGCTTCGCGAGGTTTTCTTGATGCGACTCGAGCGCGACAACCGGATGAATGCCCTTGTACGCCGTGGAGTCGCATGTTACTTTCTCGTGAAAGTGGATTTTCGCGTAGCCTTCCTTCTTTTCGACGATCGCAACCGAGGTGTCATCGCTACATGAAGAGCTTTTGTCAGATTACTGTACTTCATGCAATGCAGTATACAAGGGACCTTGAACGAACCAGGACGTCTCGATGGCGAGAGTGAGCAACCCACGAGCACGGGGCAGAGAACAGCCCCTCGCAGCGGCTCCCACGCTTCGCCGTAACGCGAAAGGAGATATTCTGGAGAGTATTGCCATAGGGGGGACTTGTGAGCGGCGCAAGGACAAGACAAGATTCTATCGCCCGTCGGCGGCGAAAGAAGCGGCCCGGAGGTTTCCTCGCACGGGCCACATGAGCCCTGAAATGCTGCCCTAACGGGACCGGAAAGGAAATATGTCTGGCGGTCAGTAGCAATAGGAACCATTCTACTAATTGTGGTCAAACCAAATTAAATTCATATTTGAAAGGCAAGGACGTTAGTGAGCTTAAACGAATGTCATTGGAATACTCCAGGAATGCCCGTATGCTAAGTAATTGGACGCCAAATCATATCATCACGTCATAATCATAACAGAAGTCATATACACGCCGAGAGACTGCACTTCAACTCTCTCTTTCAGGAAGCATCAAACTCATATACCCTACCGGCCCTGAGATCTGACGCCCACAAAATGACCTCAGATCAACGCCAAGACCCACCCTCGTCCTTGATGTACAAAATCGGCATGTCAAAGTGGTGTCGGGGTTGGGTATGGGCAAGTTGTGCGCACGGTCGAAGCCAACGCCTTGATCTCGCCCTGACCCTTCTTGGTGAGCATTTCTTGTCGGGATGCTCACCACTGTACCATTCGTCTAGAAGCTCGGGAAGCCCAGTTGGAATCGTGTCCAGTTCAATCCCGTACGACCCAGCGTCGTTCCTCCCGCGACAATTTGGTGTAGGTGCCGTAATACTCCTCTGGATTCTCAATGGGCGTCACACAATGAACAGTCGGAGTGCCCTTGAACTGAATCCGTTTGTCCGAAGCACTTGGGGCCCCTGGCGCGGAGTGTTTTTTGAGAATGCTTTTGGAGGTGCAGGAGTTGTTGTAGCCGAAGGACGGCACCTGTAAGGTCGAGAATCGCTTTGCACTTGGACTCGCTGGGGAGATTGGCGTTCGGGGAACAGCACCAGGCGACTTGAGGGGAAACGACGAACGAGAGGCATTTTGCGCCGCAGAGATGCTCAACGAAAGCTTAGGCCGGGCGTACATCTTGAATAACAGTTGACAGACGAGGGATAGAAGGTGGTGATGTTCGTGCGATAGATGTAAAGGATGCTCTGAAAATTCAATACGATGAGTGCAGTGAACCGATTGGCAGCAGAACTTTGATCAACAAAGTATCCACTAAAGCAGGCGTGTGAATGATACTATTATTATTTATTGACGTCAATGGAGAAGAAGCGAAGAAAACAAATAGCTTGCTTGGGCCAGCCAAACGAACTAGACAAAGACAAAAATAGAACAGGAAGAAAAACTGCACAACCTCAAACAGACGGCGTGTCAGGAAAGAGAAAGGGTTCGAATGCAGGCGACTGCTGAGCGGCTATATAGCTGGTCGATGGCCTTGGAGGATAGAGATAGAGAGAAAGAGGCTTCAGGCGTGAGGGGGAGGCAAGGTGGAGGCGGGGCCAATCGCCGCCGCTCATCACACTCTAAGCGCCCAGCAACTGCACCACCAAGCACACAACCACTCCTCCATCACGCACTAGCCAGAAAATGCAGGCTAGGAAAAGGTAAATCCCTGCCACCAAAGCAACTAATGGTGTGACCGCCGATGACGGTCTGTGCAAGGTACCTATTCGGGAATCGACTCCGCGAAGTCCCTAGATCAACCAGTTGAATTCCCGAGATTCATGCGGGACATGGGATGGAAGTCAACTCTGCAGAAGCAGAAACAACGAATAATATTGGCTTCTGTCTCATGGGTGGTTGCTCAGTGCTGTTACACCTGCATAATGGGCACATCAATATCACACCTTTCCATGTGATGGTTGGCTTCCGTGAACACCATCACTTGTCCTTCCCATAGAAATCCCACGCATGATCAAACTTTAGCATGCCGGGCATGATTGTTGCCACTATCCCGCACAATGCACAGAATTAGCTCGTATTGCTGAGCTAGAGATATCCTGGGGCCTTATGAATCTCCATTTCATTCCAAGGTAGCTTTTATCAAGTCTGTGTTCTTGCATCGAACGGACAGTCCCATGCACCGTGGTATGGGAGGACGGCATCATCTATATCCATAGCTGTATAAAGGATCCCTGCTTCCCTTTTCACTATCCTGTTGTGTACTCGGGCATTTTTCCCACTCGCTTCAGCGAGTGATGGTTGCTGATCCTAGAACGGGAGGTCGGTATATCGTCCAGGAGTCACGTTCATCCACCAACAGGTTAGTTACTTGTAGAGGTGAAGTAAGCCTGCTCGGATGGCATTATATTGGGTTGAAAGCCCATGTAGACGCACATTCATGACGATCAACCGACTCCATTAGCCATGTTGATCTTCACCAGAGGATTCGGAAGTTGTCCGCCTGAATAACACCCGAAGCTGGATTCTCGATGTACTTTTCTGTCTTGGCTCCTCGTCTATGACGGATTCATTGTCGCGGCCCACCGTTCTGTCTTCGTCCAAGATGTATTTCCACTTTCCATCCGGCGTCTCCAGTCTATCAAGCTTATACCTCTTGTCGAGATCCGCAAAGTGCTTTCGTCGTTCATCGTCGCTCCATGCATATGTGCCCTTGAAATCATCCAAAATCCCGCTCTGAGTGATCCAAGGCATGATGGAGCCGATAGATCGTGGGATCCGTGGGAATCGGAATCGATACCGTCTAGTAATGAAGACTGATGCCACAATACACGCGTCAAATACGACTATTAGCATGACACAGATGAATGACAGGACAGATGGGTAAACCGCCCAGGACATATGGTATATGATGCCATCCTTGATGCCCGCGGGGGTATTGAGGTGACGAAAATAAGCGTCTCTCTCGAGGGAGAGATCGGTAGCAAACATGGACCGGTAGACCGAGCGGGCAGCGGTTTTGAGTACACCGACGTCAATGTCTGACGTATTGGAGTTCATCAATTCGTAAAGACTCACTGTCAGGCTGCCGAAATAATCAACCTGAGTCGAAGTATTTTGTTCCTGGAACGAGCCGTTTGTGAGGACAGGGCTAGATAGTCTGCGGTTGTAATTGTTCAGATTTGAGGTGCCGTTCTGTAACATCGGACCATCGGCAATGGTGGTGTCATTAAGTGGTATGTGGTTCTGTATGAAGCCTTGCGAATTCCAGGCCGCTGAAAAATTCTGCATGACGATGAACGATTCGCAAATCATCGCGACAGTGTTGGCACTAGTTATCTGGGTATGGTCGCTGTCGCTTGGCTGGGCCACCACCAATATAGTTGGCTTATGGCAACCTTCAGCTGCTTCGGTAGGTGTTGAGGCGAAAAAATTGACCAACATACTGACATCCTCAACGTTGGTTGTATTCCGTATTGCGCTTATTTCGCATGTTATACTGGATTCGTTGAATGGAGAATACCTCCAACGGCCAACATTGGAGCCGGGGTCTTGGGTGAAGTTATCCGCAACCGATAGCCCTCGGCAGAGTATGTCGGCACCCACACCCCGCAAAGAGCCACCGATAAGCCAATCCGAAGAGTTGTCGGTCCAAGCGGGAAGAAAGGAGTGGCTGGAAGTTGTCCATGGTAGCAGAGAGGAGCCACTATAAATACTCGTCCGCATAGTATCGAGTTCTGGAAGCACCGATGATGGTTGTCTGATGGCGAATGACTCATAGCTATACCAGGTCTTCATTTCAGTATCCGCGGTTGTCGGGCCAAGGTCATGATGGAACAATCCGTTGACTAGAATACTGAGTCCGGTGTTGACAATGCATGCCACGCCCACAAGCCCGAGCAGGATATGATTATAGTTAAACCAATTGAAAAGTGAGGCAAATGGGTTCAATGACCCATACTCAAGCAGTAGAGATGAGGCAGCAGATGCTCCTCCCGTCTGAAGGACAGCCCATGGTTCCAGAACACTCAGGTAACGGTATATTGAGAGGCAGATAGCACGTATGATAGACGCGATTGATGAAGGAATCAGGGAAAATAAAACCCCTATGCTGCTTGAGCTGACGAAGGTCAACGGAATAACATAGCCATCTTTCACACACAATGCGATCACAGTTGCAAGACCAGCAACTGCCGCAGCAAAGATGAGAATTTCAAGGCCAAAGATCGGGATCAGGAGGAAATGAGGTCGTGGATCAGACCGGGCTTTTGCAGCTCTTCCCGGGGAGCGAGGCACTATTCGAAGTCAGTACCAATTTTTTTGACAGTGTGGAAATCATGACATACCATGCGATGGCTCGATGCAGATACAGGGAGTTTCTCTCTCCTGTTGCCAGCGGCAATTGTAATTCTGGAGGATAGCTCTTAACTGCCTTGTCGACAGTTCATCGAGATTCATATGCGAGATATGCGAGATATCGATAATATCTGCCATGATGCCACACATCGACGCAATAGATGCAGGATCGCCTCGAAGCAGGTTTGGGCGACGTGGGTAAGCGTAGGCTAGGTATAAGATAACTATCACGCTCAGCGCAAGGATTGCCTCAGACATGAGGGACTGCCACGGTCCAACCATTATGGCCATTTGATGCGTCACATGAGACGCCTGCACATAATTGGATTGGGCGCAGACGTCGAAGATCCGGTTCATCAACGGTACAAAGGCTTTCTGGATGCTTCGGTTGAGCGTCGAAATTAGAGTATCTTGAGAAGCAGACAGTCCGAACAATTCCCTAGTCCATAATGAGGTGCCATTGTTTGCAAGTACTTCTGACAAGATAAGGTTTTTGAAATGAGTCGTGTTCAAGGATACCCCAGATACATTGCTCATAGTATCTGAATGCAATGCGGTGACGGATAATGATCCATTAGCTTGGAGTGAAATGCTGGCCTCCGAGGTCCGGTAGACAATCTGGCAGCCAAAGCCACTGACATTATGCGTGTAATCAGAGCTTTGTGAATTCGACCGATTGCTGCTCACAGTCTGGCTGGTTTGGTTCAAGCTGACTTCAAGAACGACGCCCACAAGGTCAATAGCAGCGCACGCATCATCGAGACCTGATGCACTTAAGACTGGCTGCCAATGCGATATCTGGAATGAACCATTTGTGGCTGGTATGGAAATTGCTTCACTCAAATGCATTGAACAATTTTCTGAAGTTGATGATGCAACGTTCATATCCCAGACGGCCGATCGATCGTATGGCGAAGCTGCCTCTGAGCTGGTTTGATTCGTCAAGACATCGATGACCAAATCATCCTCCACTTTCAAATCAATACAATACAGCTCTGCCCAGTAGACAGACTGGGTGAGTTCCCACATCGTCGTGTCATACTGAATATCCCAGGGGATATTTACCGGCGCCATTGCATACTTATTTGAATCTGGTTCATCGTAAGTCAGATAACGGTGATCCCGAGAGGCTGTGTGGTTCGCTGTTGAGTTGTATGACACGGATGCTTGCCCTTCCGTATCGATCAACTCCGGCCATATCTCGAGATGTTGACTGTTGTAGACTGTGGCATCATCCATTCTGAAAAGACTGCTTTGAAGTGAGGGAAAAACCAATTGCAAGAGAACACTCAAGATCGAGATGAAAACTGCCATCCAGTGTCGATTCCTAAATGCGAAGAAAGGGGCGGTGGTGAAATGACCAAACTCATAATTTAGCAAAAGTACCTCGGCCGACACTCCGTTTGGCTTGGAAAGTTGAAAGTATGGCTCCAGACGAAGAGCATCATACTCAACGACAGACCATAGAATGGCCACAACCATGCCCAAGATGCTCGGGACATAGGTGAAGATGAATTTTCGGGCAATGGTGATCTCATCGGAGTCAGTGAACATATCAAGTCCACCTGTGTCGTTACCCCACTGCCGAAGGACTTCTGTGACAATCACCATGGCCGCCATTAGGCCAGCCAAGGGGAACAAGTACCGACGACGCAACGTCTGAGGTAGCCATCCTGAATTCCGAGTCTGAGGAACATGCCCATTAGTTTGTGACATCGTCCAACTTTACCAGCCTCCTCGAGTCAATGAAGTATCGATAAGCGGAGTGCTGGTGGGCATCGAGAGCGAGCCAGTACAAATTCAAGGCCGAATCCACATGGCTGACCGTCGGAGTGTCAGGATCAGATTTTTAGTAGCATAAGTTTGGCATAGCCGTTGCAATCGTCTAGTCAATCAAATATCACGACAATCCTAAGCAGCAATCGATCTATAAAGAAGATACGGCCAGGTTGTTTATCAAAGAAAGGCCCATGGCAGCATGCAAAAGTGAGGTTGACGGGAACGAGATAAGGCCGAACTGGACTGTGTCCAGGGAAATCTGGCCAAGCGCCGAAGAGACCTTAGATAAGTCTCATAACGGGCGGGTGGGCTGCGTGACTCCTTTAGGATATTATTGGTGCACTCCTGCGTGGATCCCGCTGGGGCTAGTGATGCGTAGCTGTGAAATTATGCGATGATGATGATGGGACGGGCTGCGCATTTCGACCAGAAGGCTAGGGCCTCTGAGTGGAGGGAACGCGATTATCTAGACCATCAGTGCTCACCTTAACAAATATGAATATGGCGTTATTGTACTGAGGTCATAATCCTGCTGGGTCGAACTGATAAAGACCTTGAACAAGCGGGCCTGAGGGGTCCTAATCCATTTCTTCGCCACATGTTTCGACAGGGGTTGTGGGTCGCGGGATTCGAATTATTCAGTAATCGCCTGAAATGAAGAAATAAGCATTTCGGTTACAGGAAGCGGGAGACGACAGTGATTGAAAAAAAAAAAGACGGGCAAGTAGGGGGTATCCGATTGTTAATTCATTATGGTGCGTACCCCAGGCCAGTCTCTTGGCATCCAATGATGGTCAACCTGAATGCTTCAGTGCATTCAAGCAGGCAACCTCACTCCAGATTGCTTATTTGGAGAGAATCATTTGAGTCTGGCCAAGTTCATAAGCCTCGCGGAATATGCTACACCCGCTGGAATCTGCCAGAAGAGTTTGAGTTCGACACTCATGCCTCTGAAGAAGGTCTGGATGCATGCTCGAGGTAGACTTGCTCACGCTGGCCCAGTCAAGTTCCACCGCGCGAAAATACTGGCTTGATGACCACAATGACATGATCGTCAGTGTATTTTAAGCTTGGCTTAGCTTAGATGGAGGAAGGTCCACTCCCGGTGGCCTTGATCGTGTTCTCAGGCCGGATTTCCAATCTCTGCTTTAGTGGGATTGAAGTCGACGGGCTGTTGTACTGCATTGCTATCCATGCTGATTCGCTTATGCTTTCAGAAAAGAACGAACCAAATCAAAGCCGGTAAGCCATGATGGGGTGTAGCGATCAGAGCTACCGTGCATAATGTAGATGCTGGAAGCTGGCTGTCAACATGTTGTTGACCTGTACGGACATTGGACAGCCAGCCATGCAAACAGACCAAAACCCACGGGTCAGGCGTCCAGAATGACAACGAACGGCAGCCACAGTCGGATGCAACTCCCCTCCAAGCCTCAATATCTCCTGCGAATTTCTGGGCCTTGGACTTGGATTTCATGAGGCCCAATATACATCATTTTCTGGATCCATGTTTTGAGGTCGACCGAAAGGCCTCGATCGCGAATCAAACAAGGCTGGACAAGGCTGGATCGGGTGACGTCAACAGTCTCATTTTACAGTCTCCTTAAGCTAGTGTTCCCAGGCATCCGGCCCGCAGAGAGCCAAATCGAATGTTGAAATAAAACCCAGTTCACAGCGTCCCTGCCATTTTGACAACCTATATCGCTGCCTGCAAGTGTCGGTCCTTCAACACAATGGGCGGTCTCCAAAATCTTCTGGAGCCTGGAGGTAAGTTATACTTGCAATTCATGGGATTTCCGCAGCATCCGAATAGTGACTGATGTATATCCTACAAGTACAGCGATCGTCGCGGTTTTCACCACGGGTACTTTGATCAACCGACGCAAGCATGTCAGATCGCCGGAAGTCCCCAGCGTGGAATCACCGTTGCTTGCAGATGGTCTTGAGGATGTGAAGCCAAACGCAGACGATGAACGTTCGCTCCGCAACCGCCGGACACCTCAGTCTCGTCTTCTAGCACATTTTCCTTTTCTGCTGGAAATCTTGTACTGGCTGCTCACGTACTGGGTATGATATGCTCACTCACATACGTAAGGGACACATCCTGACTGAACATCCAAGATTTATCAAGGGCTGCGAGCGTTCTCTGCCCGCATGATTGCCGGCCACAAGGAGATCTTCGACACAGCTGAGCGCCATGCTATTTCGATCCTTCACCTAGAGCATTTCCTCCACCTTGACGTCGAATTAACGGTTCAGAGATACATCCTCAACGAGATTCCGTGGCTCATGCCCTTTTTGGCGCGTGTATACTACTCGCATATCGTTCTTGGCGTGGTATTTGTGGTTTATTGCTATACCTTTGTCCAGCGCGACAAGTACCAGGCGCTCCGGCGCACGCTGGCATTTGAGAATGTCATTGCGTTTACGATCCTTACTCTGTGGAGGTGCATGCCCCCGCGTCTCCTCCCCGAGGAGTACGGGTTTGTCGATGTCCTGCACAGCAACAAGGGCGGTTCGGCTTGGACGCAGAACAAGTTCCAGCTCACGATCGCAGCGATGCCTTCGCTTCACTTTGGAAATTCCATGTTCATTGCGCTGTGTCTGCTCAAATTCAGCCCCCATTGGTACCTAAGGGTGATCGCGCCGTTGTGGCCTATGATGATGGGTCTAACGATCGTTGCGACCGCCAACCACTTCATTTTGGACGCTGTTGTTGGTGCATGTGTGGTGCTCACCGCTTTCAGGTTCAACCGCGTCATGCTGAGTCTGCTGCCGATAGAGAGAGCGGTGTTTAGATTGCTTCGCCTAGAGAAGCCTTGAACTTATAGAGGGCGACGGGATGGTTGGGTTAGCCATTGGACTTGAGACCTATATATTATTAGGGATACATCGCCTTTCCGCGATGAGGCCATCGATATGTATGAGTATCGCACTCACGAACAGAACTTTTAATCACAGACCTACCGTGTATACTAAGAAGCTGGACTGTCCTCTCTGCAATTGAGACCTCGGTAGACTGTAGCTAGTAGTCTGCAGCTAAGCATTGCCAAGACTTGAATATATCAGAAGAAGTAACAAAGCATCGCTAACCATGCGCGCGCGAGGCGTGCATTTTGGTGTATAGTACGGGAGTACATGTGCGATCGATATAACGTGGATTCTATAGCTTCGTCGACGGTCGTCGACAGGTTATTCGCGACTACTTAGTATGGTCACCCGCAACCCTGACATCTATTAGTTCAAGTCAAGCCGTGCTGAAACATATAAACCCATGATACTATCACACAGCACGGTGTCAGTTTACGGCTCAATTTCATCGCCTTTCCTCATGGGTATAGAATGTAAACTCCGACGGAGATCTTATGGTTTCAAATGAGCACGTTTTGCTAGTAAGGTAGTACTAGCAGCCGCCAGCGTGTATTGGTTCTCCTCCAAATGACTGAATTGAGAGGTTTAGTACCTAGTAGCAGTTTGAAAAAAAGTAGTATGTCGCGTGATTTAGCCCAAAGAGGCAAGTCACTGCCACGCAAAACGAGACGAAATCAAGCTGCCCACGGAGCCCCGAGCCCCGAGCTGGAGTCCGTCCCCTAGCTAAGGTAGGTAAAGTAGACTAAGTTACCTACATAGTATTAGGAGCAGCCCGCCGCGGCACTTGTATGTACAGTACAGTACGGAGGACTGTACTCTCCCGGTTGGTTGCACTGTAGCTAAGCAGGGACCTCTTCCCTCCTTCCCCTCCGCAGGAATCCCGTCCGGCATTGATAGTTATGCTACAGTGCACTAGTGTCCCTATGTGCCGGTGGTGTAAGTCAATGAAGACTCCAAGGGATTGCGTAATTGCTAGGGTCAGAACTCAGCAGCCGTCCTCACCCCCCACCTGCATAATTGCCATGATCACTGCATAATCAAAGTGAATTATAGGTGTTTAGTATCGGGAGTAAGTTGGCCTTAGCTCCGGAGCAGAAGTGTCCCCGTATTCCTTGGCTCAGGACTCGAGCTATTCGGAGCAACTGCGACAATTCCCGACAAACTGCTAAGAGGACCATTCTTGTTCAAAGCTGAGGTTATGCTACCTACTGCCAGCACAGGCTTGTTGGAGCCAGGAAGAGTGACCTCTGGCATCAACCCCGGAATAAATCGCGAAACAAACTTTTGAGCCCGCTAACCCAGCTGGCACCGACTTACGGGGTAAAAGCAATTTCTTAGGTAAGAAGAACCCGCCCTGCAACAGCCCTCCCTCGTCTTCTTCGTCTGCTTCCGACGTCCCGCCGCGATTGACTCCACAGACTCCGGACCCTCCTTCTCTGGTGGGCAAATCACTTCCAGGCTCTGGCAGCTCATTCGCGGGTCCTTCGAAAAACAATCGGGCCGATGGGTCGGGTGCGTGCGCCCAGTGTCGAACGAGAATGTCATGTGAAATGGGCAAACGAAATCACTGCCTTGTTGAAGGGCTGAGTGGGTGAGTTTTTGATTCTCTTACAAGTTACGGGGGTCGAAGTACTGTACAGTACGTGTACGAAGTGGTCGACCAGACCAAAAGTCACTCATACATAGTAACATATCGCCCTACCGTGCGGCGGCTGCCGATCCAGGCCTGGAATTTTGAATCCGAACATTGGCCACCTGCGCCGAGATCGGGTACTGGGCGGTGGTCCTCCAGGCTCATACTATTATTCTCTGCACACATAACGCATATCCATACTCTATCCATACTCCGAGCTGTGCGAGGTGCCGGAAATAGTAGGGAAATGAAGTCAGTGGTTAGAGATTCCGATGGCTATCTCTCTCGCAAGAATTCCAGTTCCTTCTTCGCACTGCGCAGTTGTTAAATGCGCATGCATTATGACCAACCTCCTCCGTCTTGATAAAGCATCATCTTCCACATTGGAAGTGTTCTGCTTCAGGTCGCTGTGTTGCCTTTGTTGGGTTTGGGCCCCAGGCCCCAGGGGTTGATGGACATCGAGTCCCGGGTGGCCAGTCAATGTCCCGGTGTTACCGTGTGGTACGCCCCCCCATGGAAAACTGGGTGGTCCATGGCCATGGCAAAATCCGTGAGGGGCGCTTGGCTGGTCCCTTGGGTCTGTTGCCTCCGTCCATTGTTTTGAGTCACTTTGTTGGCCAGGGCTGGGAGGCAATGTGAAGATTTTGACAGTTGACCTGTGCTTAAATTGGAACTTTCGAGGACAAAGCCACCAAGAATCTCGATGGAACAAACACAGTGCGGCGTAGTAGAATGTCAAGATTTGGAGATCTGGTAGACCAAAGGGGGCTCGAATTGCCGCCGGAGATAAGCCTGCGTGTGTGTGCTTGCGCGAGCCACCCTGGCCCAGCTGACCCGCGCTCGGCCTCAACTCCGATGGCACCCCCCAAACAGACATAAGAGGGAGAGGGAGGTTAAAGGCCTCATCGGGCCGGTTAATTACTACTAGGAGATAACACGCATTAGCCCAGAGGCGGTGAGGACTGCTGATGAGCGATTCGTCACTAGATGTTGTGAATTTGTGAGTAACCCAAAGTCAGCAGAGTCTTTTATCCGATAGTCAGTAATAAAAGCATGCATGAACAAAAAAGGAACTATGGGGGAGAAAGAGGAGAAAAAAACGCAATGAAACAACTGTAAACACTAGACATCAGACACTAGACATTATTAGATAGAAAAGACTTTGCTTACTTCTTCTCCAACTTCTCATCCACAGTTTCCAGCTGTCACATCTATGATTCACACTCCAGATTCAGCATACTAACCTTTTGATCGATCAACCACTGTTTGGGCTTTGGAGCATTTCTCCCCCCGTTATTTTTGTCTGGCCTCCCCGTCTCCACTCACTTTTCTTATCCCCAGCCCCTTCTTCCTCCGACTTCTCCCTCCACCACCTGGGTTGATCACCCTCTTGCCGTTCAGTTTCTTTGTTGTCTTAGTCGGCGCATTCTCTCTTTTGGGATTTGAATCGATTGTTTTTGGTTTCACTTCTGTCTCTTTTGCATTTCACAATGACCAGCGTGAAGGACGCAGTCAAGGAGTCCTTGGTCGGCAGCTCCTCGGAGCCTCAGCCGTCGCAGCAGATCAAGAGTCATTTCCTGCGCCATGCACGCAAAGATGAGGCATCAGGAGATCTTTACATGTCGGAGGACGACTTCATCAACGCGATCGCTCCCAAGCACGAGGACTATGTAAGTGAATCGAATCTCTCCGCGCAATCTGTTTGTTGTGAGCCGTCGCTCTATGTGTCATACGACTAGCTGTGATCCGACCTGTGGCTAACTGACGGATTTTCTTCGTGAAACCGCAGCACAAGATTAAACGCGAACACTATGGGATCTTGTTCCTTGTTGCCGACAGGCGGAGAACCGGAAAGCTCACTCTCGCCGATTGGGCTACTTTCGAGAACCTCCTGGGCAAACCGGACGCCGAGTATGAGATCGCCTTCCGCCTCTTTGACACAGAAGGAACTGGCTCGGTGAAATGGGAGAACTTCCAGCAATTGTACAACCTGAACAAGACTAGCGACAGCATACCTTTCGATTGGAACTCCGAATGGGCCTCCCTGTACACCGGACGGACAAAGACCAGACATGATATGACGTATCCCCAATTCGCTCAGATGCTTCGCGGTCTGCAGGGCGAGCGCATCAGACAGGCCTTCCACGTGTTTGACAAGGACGGTGATGGTTACATTGAACCCGAGGACTTCCAGCGTATCATTCTTGAGACGTCGAAACACAAGCTGTCCGACTATGTTCTCGAGAATCTCCCCAGTTTGTGCAACATCTCGACTGGCACAAAGATCTCCTATGCCACTGTCCGTGCTTTCCAGAACATCATGCGCGAAATGGACATGATCGATGTCATTGTCCGCGAGGCGACCAAGAAGAGCACCGATGGCAAAATCACGCGCGCTGATTTCCTTAACGAGGCTGCCCGCGTCACTCGCTTCTCTCTGTTCACTCCAATGGAAGCTGATATCTTGTTCCACTTTGCTGGACTGGACGCGCCTTCTGGACGGCTTTCGCAGAAAGACTTTGCCAAGGTTATTGATGCTTCATGGCGCATGCCCTTCGCGGTTGCTGGTCAGGCAGCAACGATCGCCTCGGACAAGGCTCATCAGGTGGCTGACAAGACCAAGTCGGTCCTGCATAGCGTGCTCGAGTCTGTGCACCATTTCGCACTCGGCAGTCTTGCGGGTGCCTTCGGTGCCTTCATGGTTTACCCCATTGACCTGGTGAAGACTCGCATGCAGAACCAGCGATCAACCCGTGTGGGAGAGAGACTGTACAACAACTCGATCGACTGTGCCAGGAAAGTTATTCGGAACGAGGGTTTCCTTGGACTGTATTCCGGTGTCATCCCTCAACTGATTGGTGTTGCTCCCGAAAAAGCCATCAAACTCACGGTCAATGATCTTGTTCGTGGCCATTTCACCAACAAGGAGAATGGAAAGATCTGGACCGGCCACGAGATCCTGGCCGGTGGTACTGCAGGAGCCTGTCAAGTTGTAAGTTCCCGCTCTCCCAGCAAGTAAGCTATTTTGATCAGTGGGCTAAACGATTTCTTTTAGATTTTCACCAATCCCCTGGAGATCGTCAAGATTCGTCTTCAGGTTCAAGGTGAAATTGCCAAGTCCGTCGAGGGGGCTCCGCGTCGCTCTGCCCTCTGGATCGTGAAGAACCTGGGTCTGGTTGGTTTGTACAAGGGTGCAAGTGCCTGCCTGCTTCGCGATGGTAAGTGATCTCAAGCAAGTGCCCTCTCCTTCCCGATCCGCTAGTGCTGACCTCGACACCAGTTCCCTTCTCCGCAATCTACTTCCCGACATACGCTCATCTCAAGTCCGACTTCTTTGGGGAATCCCAGACCAACAAGCTTGGTGTTCTGCAATTGTTGACTGCCGGTGCCATTGCTGGTATGCCTGCTGCTTATCTCACTACGCCTTGCGATGTCATCAAGACCCGCTTGCAGGTGGAAGCCCGTAAGGGTGAAGTCGGATACACTGGCCTCCGTCACTGCGCCGCCACCGTCTGGAAGGAAGAAGGCTTCAAGGCCTTCTTCAAGGGTGGCCCTGCCCGTATCCTTCGTTCATCTCCGCAGTTTGGTTTCACATTGGCTGCATATGAGGTTCTCCAAAAGTTGCTTCCCATGCCCGGCGATCACGAGGAGGTCTCTCCCGCGGGACACGTCGAACCCGGCGTCGGCCTGACCACTGCCAAGGCACCGCTTCCTTACCTCCGATCCAGAAACGCTCTCAAGTTGATCTTGGACCTCGACGAGAACATCGGCCGCGTTCGGGTCCCCACCGCGGAGCGCTGGCCCAAGTTTCTGCAACAATCCCAGCAACAATAGACACGTACGACCTTTGTTTACATAGCGATGATTGGCCTTCTCTTTCTAATTTCCCCTTTGTCTTGAATGAAAATAGTGTTTGTTTCTCCCCCATTCCATTACAGCCCTTTCCGTTGTCACTGGACCTTATCTTGGCCTGGTTGGGACAAAGACCACTTCTTGTTGATTTTCCCAAGTCCTATGTCCACACCACTACATGTAACAAAAGCAGATAGACTCGAGAGGAGATTCTTGTTACCAGACCGCCGTTTGGGTATCTAGACTTTTTTCTTATTGACCTCGCCAACTTCTGCAGTCCTTCAGTGATTTCACATCTGTTCAGTTTGTTCCTTTTTCCACATACATAGGTGGGCGTCACATATCGGTTTACAGACACCTGATTCGGCCACCTCTATCTTGAAGAATCAATCAACTAGAAGTTTCGAGAATACATTCTGATCATACTGCCTCATGGAGATTATCCATCATCGGCTATGGCATTTTGACCACCCGAGTTTACCTGCAATGGGATAAGGGGTATATGGTAAGTTAGATACATGTTTGTCATGACTGCGGACTATAAGTACAGGGAATTTCGCATAAAAACAGGTCTCTAGCTCGCTGGTGGGACATGTGAGGGTACCCGACCACGAGATTTGTGGTTATGGTGGCATGGGAGCGATATCTTTAGGGAAACCCAAAACACCGGAAAACAAAATATCCCTTTCTCGGTCTGTATTCATACATAGGTTGTCCGTGATGGACCGTGAGTACGTGTCGGGTGTAAGTGTAGGCGAGAATGTTATCAAGTGCTTGCTTATCAAGACACGGATCAAACCTACGGGCATTACAGATGTCAGCCACGGCATAGTTAAACGTAGATCATGCACCTACACATCCTTCAACCATGGTGAGAGTGGTTCAGGCAAGCTTTATCGTCACAAGACCACCGTTGCAGAAAACCCATGTCATGCCACGGGTGACATATCGGTGTGCGGCGACGTTGCCTTGCATCAGTCTTTCTATCGACAGAAGCTCTTCAGAAAAAGTTGAGTTTCCGTTTCGTCTCCGAGTTTGCTGCCGGTTCAGCATTCGTAGGGGTCTCAGCAGGTATAACCGGATCCTTTGCGACAGGCCTAACGGCCTCTTCCTTCGCCTTCTGGGGTGTTTGAGCGGAGTCGGGTGTGGTGGATTTGCGATGCCACAGAGAGTCTTCATCCTCAATCTCCCGAAGAACTATAGAGCGAACGAACAATCAATCAAGTTAGCCGATGCCGACAGCTTCCCTCCCTCTAAGAACCGAAGAGAACATCAACACAAAAAAGTGAGTAACCAACCTTCCTCCCACTCGCGCTCCTTGGCCTCATTGCCCGTTCCCAGAAGCTTCTCCACGTCCACCACCTCCCCGTTATTGACCTTCTCGATCACCTCCCGCAGGAGCCGGATCTTCGCGTCGGTCGACCGGCTGTACGCGGCGTAGTCGTTCTTGAGCGCGATCATGCGGATGGCCTGCGAGCCGATGAGGATGAAGATGATGATGTAGAAGCTGGCGGGGTTCCATTCCTTCGACTTGGGCGTGTAGGGCTTGCCTTTGCCGGTGAAGCGGTTGCGGATGAATGCTGGAATGAACGTGGTCCATACGTCGGCGTGCGCGAACCGGGGGATGAATCGCGAGGCGCCGCTGGAATAACGGCGGCTTTCTAGTAGTAGTTGTGATGACGGGGACGACGGGAATCGGATCTGCGCAGCTGGTGGTGTGCGGATGGGGTGGATTCTGGTTGCCGTTCGGAGGGCGAGTCGAGCGGAATGCATATTTATTGAGGCCATGGCTTAGGTAGGATGTGCCTTGCGACAGCGAAGTTTTGACAAGGTCAATCCGGTCCAAGTTACTGGGCGATTCCGTTGGAATTCTATCCAAAGTCCCGGGTACCATGTGCTCGATGCCTCAGGCCCCCAGTTGACAATCGGCGGGCACGCTAGTCCTGTTTGAGGATGGTGGAGGGGGTTGTTGCTGCGACAACGCGGGTTTGCTTGGCTTGCCCGTCCGGATGTCATAACCACATCTGAGGGCCTGGCTCGATCTTCTATCTTCGACTGACAGACGCCAATTCCGCAGACAACAGTGTCTGCAGAACACTCCCCATCCCCCTCCCCGCCAGTCATGACGGTTGCAACACTTCTTCCTGATTCCACCTTGGAATCAGTGAAGTTGGCCGTCCGCTCCAGCTCGACATGCTCGACGGCCACCGTGCTATCCCTCCAAACACTCCTCCGCGGGACATCGAAAGCGCCCACAGACGCGGAACCCACCACAGTGAGACGAGCGGCGCGAACAACAAAAGCCTCGACGACGACGACTACTACGATTACGAGGACAAAGTCAACGAGGGGGACAAGGACGAAAGTTTCTGCGGCGGAAGCAGCAATCAACACAGTGGTGGAACAAGATGCTGCACGTATATCGAACCAGGAGAAGCTTGTTCTGGCCACCGAGGTATTCAACACGACACTCAAGACCCTCTCAGAGGCTCTGAAACTCAACTCCAGCACAAAACGAGAGGATTCTCGCGCGTCGACGCCACGCGATTCTGCCTCTCTTGCCCGCGGCGTCACGAAATCACCTCGGAAAACGAATGCGACCGCGCTTGAAAATGGTATCCCCGCTGTGGCTGCCTGTGCGGCCACATCGTTAGCCTGTCTGAGGACTCTGAAGAGTGACCAGGTTGATGGGGGTCTGAACATGCAGCTTGAACAGGGTTCTTGTATTCTGGCGGGCAGGCTTCTGTCGCTTGGGCTTAACGACATGGCATACAAAGAACTGCGGGGTCTGAAGAAGAGAATACAACAAACCCTGGAACTCCAGGACTCGAATGGAAAGAAAGCACCTAGCCGGAAAGGAAGCCCCGCGGAGTCAGAGGAAGAAGCAGTCAAAGAAAGGATGTCTGATCTGCTTAGCTTCCCCGCTCCAGGCCAGATGCGACCGTTGCTTGGATTGCTGGTGACCTTTCAGTCAAATGCCCTGCGACTCATCTTAAACGAAAAAAAACCCACAACTATCCAGAACTTGGCTTCTTCGCTACAGCTATCAGATCCTAGCAGCCCAGCGAACATCATCCTAGCCGCCCTCGAGTCTGGAGCGCTGACTGCCGAAAAAGCCGCGATGCAACTCCAATTACTGTCCAACACCGTCTTGTCCCTATCCTCCACTACTACTCAGACCTCCAGCAAGTTGAAGCCAATGACATCTTTGAGTCTGCAATTGTTATCCCTCGAAATCCGCTGCATGTCCTGGAAAATCTCGGGGCATGTTTGCGATGACGCAAGAGAAATGTGGGATCCGATGGCTCGGTATTTGGCTAGCTTCATTCACCAGAACAAAGGAGTGACTAAGACGGAGTTTGCGACTCTGTACAAGCACATTGTTCGTCTGCAGTCGGCTTTCACTAGCGTTCAGAAAAGGTCAACTGCGAGCGTCAAGGACAATGTGTCTGTCGCAAGGATAGCAGCGATTCTTGGACAGTTTGCCCAAGATGCGGGGTGCTTTGAGGAGGCTCTGAAGCTATTCACCGAGTCCATAACCCCACTGTTCAATGGTCAATGTCTTGCCTTGGCTACGGTCCGCTGCAAAATCGCGTTTCTCCACTTTCAAGCTATCACGCATTCGGCCAAATTCACGGCTGCTGCTCTGCCCGGTGTGATCACAGACGCGACGAATGTTCTGTGTCTGTCTCTCAAAGGAAGCTCAAACGATCTTGATGAACTTCTAGTCGAAGCAGCAAAGCTCAAGAAGGCAGCGATGAACTGGTTTGGAGATGTGATGTCAAAAGAGAAGAATAAAGGTGAGGAGCAGAACGATGTTTGCGCTAAGATCCTCGAATATCTCAACGGGTTTATACGCTTCTTGCGCCGATACATTGGGCGCAAGCCGACGGAAGAAGACCCGAAGGAGATCGAGTCGTTTGACAGACGTGTCGCTGCATCCCAAAATATTGCGCTCGCGGCTGTGGACTCTGTCCTCGCGGTCGGAAGATTGTCTATCACGTCCGGCAGGCCCTCATGGGAAGATATTCAACCGACCTTACTCGACTGCCAGCGACTACTCGTGATAATAGAACCTCAGGGGGAGAAGGAGCCCGGCTCTCCAGTCGTTGAAAGTGTCGGTAATGCATTCGTCAAACTGTCGAATATGTTTTGGTCTCGGTATGTGAAGGAGAAAGAGTCTGGTCAAGGGTATCGTGATCTTCTGCCCATCTTGAAGCAATCCGCGACCTTATTGTCAAATTGCTCGCCTTCGCAACGTGTTGCTGGGTTCGCACCCCTCAAGTATGAGCGACTAGCACACACATATCTGGAAGGGGGATATGCTCGTGAATCAGAACAGGCGTTCCACAAGTCGATCTTCGAACACATACATACTGGCACGCTCGACCAAGTGATCTCATCTACGGTTGGGTGCTTTCCTCACAAAATGTGCCAGGATCCTAAAAGCAATGGATTCATGCTTGGCCGCGTTCTGTATGCCCTTCTGAAATTGAACCTCAGATCCAAGAAGTCGAAAACGCACGGCTTCTTCGATGACGACAGCCTGGATCTGAGCCAAAGAGGCCATTTGATGGAGTGGCAACTGGGGGTGTTGGCTGAATTTCCCGCCAATGCTTGCTCCGACGAGGCCTTCCGATCGACTTTTACCTTGCTTATCACTCAGATGTTCAACTTGTACTCTTCTGATACCCACACCATTCGTCTTCTGCGCGTTGTTCTTACAATTCTTCGTTTCTCTTTGGAGCATCCGGGTTTGATGGACTCGAAATTGCTATCAAGTGTCATTGACGTCGGCCTCCAATGCATTGACCAGGAGGACGTCGGCGAGGACTCCGACCTTGGATCTCTATGGTTACATCTCAAAAACTCGGTTCAACTTACACTCGGCCTCCATGAGGGTAATCTGTCACCTTCAACCCTGGAGTCAGTTCTTTTGTCATGGAGTGCAATGCTGCGAGACTGCGGAGACTTGGAGTCTCTTCTTCTGAAAATCGGCGACCTCGACCACTATCTACTTCAGATGAGGGCGATAGTTGACTACACCGAGATTCACGGACTCTGGAAGCTGCAGCTCTCGGCACTTGAATTGGTGCTAAAGACCACGGAGCTTCAAGAATCGGGTGATTTTTCTGAAGCAATCATTGTCCTATCACGGCTTGTGCTCCAATACAGTCGACTTGGCTTCTGCACGAAAGCCAGCGCTCTCTTGAAGCGGGCGGAGCAGTATCTCACTCATTCCAATACCACATGCTTGGCGATCTTGTCGTACCGACTGGCACACGTCGGCTACCTCCTCGAAACTGGCGATATCAACCAAGCGGCGACCGTGCTCGCCAAAGCCAGAGCTTTGTACGAGAAGTACCAGAAGAAGGAAGATCTGAACAGCTGTTCCACGTTGTCCAAAATTCTCTGGGAGCGGCTTGTGGCTGACGCAGCCTTCATGAGCTCTCGGCTGTCTTTCGCTCAGGGATCGGTCAATGATGCTCTCTTTTTTGCCAAGCTTTCTGTCCGGTTGAATTGCAGAATTTGGGCCAAGATTGAGAAGCTTTCTCAGAAGAAACAAGACAAGATGCTTCAGGCTAACGATAATTCTGAACTTGAGACTGTGGTGGAAGGAATGGCAAAGCTCGAGGTTGCGCAAGCAGCTCCCGTGCCGAATCCTGTCTATTCCCAGGGTGCCCCTTTCTGGCCTCATATTGGCTCCCATCATACCGCCCTGCTGAATTTGGCAAGTCTCTCAGCACACCACGGTCTATTTCAGGATGCTATATATTACGGAGAACAAGCTCTCAAGATCAACAAATCTCTGAATGCGAATGTCCGTCTCATTGCATCTCAGGCACAGCTTGGGTCCCACTGGATCTTCGGTGGTCATCTTTCTGAGGGGCAGGAACTTCTCGAGGCGGCGGAGTCTCTTTCCAAGCAACTCGAAAGCAGTGTGGAACTCGTTTCGCTTCAAGTTGGCCTTGCTTCTCTTTACAGGGCACAGGGCCGTTATATTGACGAGCAGCATGCTCTTCTCGAGGCTGATCGCTTGATGACTGAAGTGGCTGGTCCTGATGGATTGGATGCCTCTGCAACAATCCCGAATCTTGAAGACCAGATGAAGAAGTTGCAACTCCATGGAACGGCCAGGAAAACACGTCCACGTGCCGCCACAACAACAACGACAACACGCAGGACTCGCGCAGCGACGGTGTCCGCTTCGAATGCATCCAAGGCTACAGAGACACCAGCCACACCAAGCCAGTCCGAGTCCGAGTCTACTTCCCTGTCGCATCTGCGAAGCGAGATTCTTTGTCAGCAAGCAGCCTGTTTACGCACGCTTCGCGACTTCGAGAAAGCATCAATGACCCTCCACAATGCGCGCAAGTTTGCGACGTCTCGGGACAGTCAGATATCTCTGCAGATTGGTGAGAGTGAGCATCTGCTTGCGGATGCCATTCGACATTTTGCCACACATGCAGTTTACTGTGTTCTTCCAGAATCGACCATCTCCCTGCCATCCCTCCAGTCCCCAAGCAAGGTCCCCAGCAAGTCAAGCACTAGTAAGCCAGCATCCACACGGAAGACAAGAGCTCCAGCTCGTACGCCAGCGAGAAGCACGAGGGCTAAATCCGCCAAGCCGACTGAGGACTTCTCCGTAATGTTGTCCAAAGCCGGGGAGAGCCTAAACGCAATCTTTCCCACCGCCACGACATTAGGGTCTACTCTTGATAGTCACGCAGCTTCTCGCTTGATGAGCCGTATCTCCATGCTCTCTCATGTTACTGTACCGGAGAGCTCGGGCTTATTGTCTCAGTCTCCAGCAAACATGAACGAAATAGGCCGCATAGGTGCCTTTACGCGTGAACGAGCTGCCATCAGTCTCGATAAGCAGTTAGCAAACTACTGCGACCCTCTGCTTTGGCCAAGTGCTGAAGCAAAGGCCAAGCTTGAAGAGGATCTTTACTCGCGTTTCACAGAGGACTACATTGAGATCCTTCCGGAGAATTGGAATGTTCTTTCTCTGTCCCTTAGTGCTGATAGTACTGAATTTGTTGTTTCCAGGCTGCACAAGGGTCGCTCACCCTTCTTGTTGCGACTACCACTCAAACGTGGTTCCGAGGACGATGAGGAAGATCAGTTCACTTTCGAAGATGGGAAGGAAGAAATGAAGGAACTCATCAAGCTGACGAACCAAAGTGCGCATGCCGCTAAGCACCAGAACGACCGGCAATCGAAGAAGGAATGGTGGAAGAACCGTGAAGCCCTGGACCGACGCATGGAGAACCTACTACAAAACATTGAGAACGTTTGGTTTGGTGGTTTCCGGGGAATCTTCTCTCCCATGCCTCACGAAACCGAATCTTTGGAGAGATTCGCGGCTCTCTTTCAGAATGTCCTAGACAAACACCTACCTTCCCGACAGAAAGGTAGACGCGCCGAGGGCCCACACTTGACACTACACCCGAACGTTCTGGAGTTATTCCTGGGTGTCAAGGATCTCGAGAGTCAGGAAGACCCCGAGGAAACCTTGATGGATCTACTTTACTTTGTTGTGGATATTCTGCAGTTCCAAGGGGAACGCAATGCGTACGACGAGATTGACTTCGATATGATGGTCGTGGAAACTCTGGATGCTCTCAGAGGACATCACGATGCCGTGCGCAACGATCACAAAAAGCGGACACCGAATAGCACAGTGCTGGTTCTCGACAAGTCGCTACATATGTTCCCTTGGGAGTCTCTTCCATGTCTTCAGGGTCTTCCTGTGTGCCGTGTGCCGTCCTTGGAATGCCTTCGGGATCGAATCCTGCAGTTCCAGACTGACCGCGCGGGTCGCAAGCATGAGTTCGGCATCGATAGCAGGAACGGGACGTATATCCTGAACCCCACTGGTGATCTGCAGACCACCCAGGGAACCTTTGAGAAGGAACTCCTCGGGCTAGAACATTGGAAGGGGATCTCCAAGCGGGAGCCGACCGAAGACGAATTCAGGCATGGCTTGGAGACCAAGAGTCTATTCCTCTACTTCGGCCACGGCAGTGGTGCACAGTATATCCGAGGCCGAACCATCAAGCGGCTGGAAAGATGCGCCATCACCTTCCTTATGGGCTGTAGCAGTGGCGCTCTGACGGAAGCGGGGGAGTACGAGCCATATGGGACGCCGATGAACTACCTGCACGCGGGGAGTCCGGCTTTGGTGGCTACCCTGTGGGATGTGACGGACAAGGATATTGATCGGTTCGCGAAGAGTACCTTTGACAAGTGGGGCCTCTTTGGTGGCGAGGAGGAGGCGGTGGCCTTGGACGAAGCTGTCTGCCAGTCGCGACAAGCTTGCGTTTTGAAGTATTTGAATGGGGCTGCGCCTGTGATTTACGGCATTCCTTCGGTGTTTTTGGAGTAAGCCGATGGGGCACTCGGGATGTGATGAATTGGTCTTGATGTTTTTTTTAAGTGGTGTTGATTAGCCTATTACCCCTATCATTGCTAGCGTTCCACACATATGATATCATTCTTTCTGAGTTCTGTCTGGTCACTCGATTGTACGGTCAAGATACTGCATCAGATTACCCCAGTCACTGCCTTCGATCTCGCAGGAGTATAAAGAGTCCGTGGGGCCTCTCGAACACTCCCCCAATAGAACGTACATGATAGCGGCCGAACCTGCAACAGAACGATAAACATACACTCCATCTCCAAGTGTAGACTTGCTTTGCTATCTGTATAGTAACGATCTTGTCATGTCCACAAAGGGAAAAATTTCCCGATGCTCCACCGGCGCCCCTCATTTTCCCCTCATCCGCGGAAAACCAAACCCCTCATCGTCATTCCCTTCCCCTCCTTCCCGGTGCGTTCCTGTTTTTTTTTAATACCTCCTCTTCCTTTCCCCTCCCTTCCGAGAAGAAGCTCTCCCTCTGCCTCTGCCTCAGATCCAGACTCAGACCTCCGAAACCAAGTCCAAAATGACCGTCACCACCAAAGCGACCATCGCCTCCTTCGGCGGCAAGCTCCTCAAGCTCAGCCACGCCGCCACCTCCACCCGGTGCGAGATGTCCTTCAACCTCTACCTCCCGCCGCAGGCTTTCCAGAATGACACCCAAAAGATCCCCGTCCTGCTGTACCTGTCCGGCCTGACCTGCACCGCGGACAATTGCTCCGAGAAGGGCTTCTTCCAGCACGGCGCCAGCCAGAAGGGCATGGCCGTGCTGTATCCCGACACCAGTCCTCGTACGTTGGGCCCTTCCTTGCCCTTGCCCTTTCCGGTGCAATTCCTGTCAACCTGATTGCTAACCCCCCCCGGGGGGTAAAGGCGGCCTCAATCTCGCCGGCGAAAACGACGCGTGGGACTTCGGCACCGGCGCCGGCTTCTACGTCGACGCCACCCAGGCGCCCTACGACGCCGGCTACAACATGTACACGTACGTCACGGAGGAGCTGCCCGCCGTGGTGTTCGGGGCGTTTCCGGTGTTGGATGCGGAGCGCGTCAGTATTACCGGGCATAGTATGGGGGGGCATGGGGCTTTGACGTTGGTATGTTGTTGTTTTTTTTTTGCTTACGGTTTTAATTATCCCCTGCTTGGGGAGGGAGAAGGGGAGGGGTATTTGGGATTAGGGCTGAATGCTAATTTTATGCGTGTGTGTGTGCTGCTTTTAGTTCCTCCGCAACCCCGGTAAATACAAGTCCGTCTCGGCGTTCGCGCCGATCTCGAACCCCATCAACTGTCCCTGGGGCCAGAAGGCGTTTGGGGGATATTTTGGGGAGGAGCTGCGGGACACCAAGTGGAAGGAGCATGATGCGACGGAGTTGGTGCGGAAGTGGACGGGCGGGCCGTTGGATGTGTTGATTGATGTTGTAGGTTCCCCCCCCCCCGGTGTCAACTCCGTTTTTCTTTGGCGTGGGTCTTTGGATGTAGTTGGGGCTTGCTGGTCTGGATTTGGTCGGGGAGGGTAATGGTATTGTCTGGGTGGATGCAGAAGCACAGGGCTAATTTCACCGCAACTAGGGCACCGGCGACAACTTCTACAAGCAAGGCCAACTGCTGCCCGAGAACCTGGAGAAGGCCGCCCAGGAGGCCGGCGTCGAGGGCATCAAGGTCCGCTACCAGCCGGACTACGATCACAGTTACTACACGATGGCGACGTTCGCGGACGATCATGTCGAGCATGCGGCCAAGTATTTGTTTGCTTAGTGGGTTTTTCTCTTTTCCTTTGTTTTTGTGGTGGGACTTGGGGCTTAGACTGCAATCTCATGCGTTCACGGAGGGAAGACTCGTGCTGGGGAGGGTTGGGATTGTGTTGTGTTAATGGACTTGTTTCTGATAGGTTTGCGGTTTTGCGACTGAAGTGATCGTCGGCCGAGGTCTTCTCTTTGAGGCATTGGAGATGGATGGCATATATGGTAGGTAATATGGGTTAGGGAGGATTCACGAAGGGATCACGTATATAAATGTTTCAACCGGAGAACCGGAAAAGAGTCACCATAAATCAATAAACTGTTACTGACACAAGTACCACTACACCCACTTATCCTTCAAGTCAACCTATTCAACCCGCACAACCACCCGATCCACCCCATGCATCTCCTCCGGGAACCGACACTCCGTCATCTCATGGTCCCGCCACATCTCCCGCGGACACTGGTGCCCGCACACGCACTTCCGGTTCGTGCACCACAGCCCCTCGCCGCAGACGCTCGTCCGCGAGATGCACCGCAGGTCGTGGAGGTCCTGCGCGCTTGTCAGCCGTCGGCCGTGCGCGTGCGTGCAGCCGTCGCCGTAGCTGCAGTCGCCCTGCAGGTGGTACCGGTTGCAGAGCTTGGCCGCGCGGAGGCGCTCGTAGTTCTCTTTGCTGCTCGCGCGGCGGAGGGGGGGATCGATGCGTTGGTCTTGCGCGTTGAAGTGGATTTTTGGGAGTGGGGGCGTTGAAGAGATAGAGGGGGAGATGTCGAAGATTATCTGGGATGACGGGGAGGTTGATGATGATGATGGGCTGGGTGTCTGGGAGGTGGGTGTGGTGGCAGAAGAGGAGGCCGAGGAGGAGGCGGACGACGAAGGGGTTATCTGGAGGTTCGCTTTCGCGATGGTAGCATAGTCCCGTCGGGGAGGAGACGGGGATGGCGTGCCGCCGGTGGTTGGTGAAGCAATAGCGGCGACGTTGGCGGAAGCGGTTGCAGCGGCGCTGAACGAGGATGCACGAGCGGGGAGCTTCGCAGCCCGGAATACTGCCGGGAACGCGGTGGTCCGGAGTTCAGTGGCTAGCTGTTCCATCTCCCAGGCGAATGGCGCCCCCTCGACCAGGGTGATGCGGTTGCTCCCTCGATGGGAGCCGAGGAGGCGGGCGTAGCCGTTGTCCGTGGCAGCACAAAATATGATATGGCGGCAGTGCACGTCGAGGATGTCGCGCTCGAAGGTTGCTTTTTGTTGTCAGCCAGCCAGTCAGACTAGTTTTGGGTCTTACATGCAGCAGAAGAGGGCAGGTTGGGGGGGTTGCATACCTCGGATCTTGACATCGGAGCATTCTTTGCCGTTTCCTGCGTCGATGAAATCACACTGGCTATCTTCCATGTTGAAGCCCCGCACGAATGGGTCGAGGGTTTCCGTCGAGGACAGCACTCTGGCTTCCCGGTAGGCTTTCTCGAGACCGGGCAGGTTGGCGTAGACACACACTCTGTACTGCAGGCCGGGGCTGGCTTGAGGGTCAATGTCCCGGATGTAGCGCTCGACGGACTGGAGTAGCAGTCGTGCAGCTCTGCGGCCGCCGTTGTGGCCTTCTTGGATGAGCGCGTCGTTGAACTAACTGTGTCGTTAGCGTATGTAGGTCGTTGGAGAGTCGGTTGGCGTACATTCATACAGTCCCCGTCGACGAGGATAGACACGAAGCTTAGCTTTGCCTGCGTCATTAGTGTCTTCATATAGACCTGCAGTATGTGTGAGTATGTAGGGTCAGTACCTGATTGTGCCTCAGATCTGCAATCTCCGTCCTGTATTGAGTAAGTTCTTGAATGAAATGGAACCTCTCATTCTCCAGCTTGGTGCATTCGTTGAGGAGAGCAGAGTGAAGCGTGTCGACCTCGAAGAATAGGTCCTATTGACCATTGCGTCGTCAGCGATGGCTTCTCTAACGTCTGAGGACTATAGTAGGGACTCGCCTGTATCAACCTGTTCTTGCAGTCGTCGACTGCCATCACGCTTCCAAACCGCTTCCTCAGCCCCAGGAGATCCATTGGAACCGGTGGTGGGCATAGGACGCTGGTCAACTCTGTATCCATGATCATTGATGTCGGCCAGATACTCTTTGGTATCCCCCGCCGAACTCATTCTCATTCCAGCTTCTTATAACTTGCCTGGAGTGAGCCATCCACAGGGTCTGTGAGCTGTGAGAAGTGACGGGTTGGCCGTATCGTTCCTTGCGGCGATTCGAAGACATTTCTGGCACAGGCGGCGGAGGCGTGACGCAGAACGGATTCACATCCAATGAACCAGCCCGTCCAAGATACGATGGGTGAAAATTGAACTATATTTCCCGGGGTTCATGCCGGTGTGATGAGCGTTGAGCGGCTAAGCGGAGAGAGGGGTTGGTCTCCGTGGACTGATGGGCAACTGTAAGCGCCAGCGGAGCGGAGAAAAGTCACGGGTCCGGCGTTCATCACCTGCATTCTGGCTGTGCCATTGTGGCTAGGCATGGAGACATGGATCTGCCTTGGTCACACTGGTAATCGCTAGCGATAGGTGTAGTTCTAGTACTACTTTAGCCTTGATGGAGAACGCAATATGCCTGAAGCCTATACAGGAAGTACCCAAGGAGAGCTGCGCTATTGAACGTGCCATTCACCCACTCTTCACTTCCCTCGATTCGACCAAGGTTGCTATTATGTTGAAACATTCGAAGTCTTCTGAACTCGTCGCTCGTGATGTCTCCTACGATAAAGTATAGAACATAAAGCGTCACGCTAAAGTAGCAGGGCCTAGAGTGGCAGCAGTAGCAACTCAAGACAAGCCCTCGCCACAGGTACAACACCCCCAAAAAGCATCTACTTGCGCCTTGCCATCTCAACTCGCCAGTAAGAGTCCACCTCCTCCTCAATCTTCTTCCGCGCGCCCGCCCCAACGTCACCTTCCACCATCTCTCCAGCCGAGCGCAACGCCTCACAATCCCAACAGAAGCAACCCCCGTACGGCTCCCCCGTCGCAGCCTCGTACAACCTTCCAGTTGTATCGAACCCCCCCGTAAGGATTTCTTCTCCAAGCTTATCATCATGATCGATATACCGTCCCGTCCGCTCCAGCATCGACTCTTCGTACACGACCGCATTACACAGATGCGTATGCCAGACCAAATCCACGTCCAGGGTCGGGACCAGCGTTGTTCCCGGGTGCAGACGGAACAAGCTGACGAAGCGCTCATAGCGCGCGAGTGCCCGGGTGAGTGTTCCCTGGAGCGCGGGACTGCGGATCCAGAGGAGATCATGCATTTTGTCGATGAAGATCGCTTGTCGGAGGATGTTGTCCACCAAGGGGATGTGCTCTGGTGGGGTCAGAGGGGTTCTAGCCTCGAGAGTGGTGGCTTCATTGTCTGAGAGTGCTGTAATTAGGTCTGGTGCGATGCTCAGCTCGCTGCGAAGCCAGGCTGAGGTCTTGCTGGGGAGAGTGTAGTTCCAGTTGTCGTGAGATAGGGCCTCGTGCTGAGATTGCGCTACAGGTGAGAAGCATTTTTGGTGGGTTGGGAGGTGTCGGTTGGACTTACTATCGCTTTCCAGGGAAATGAGAGGCCGCGGATGTGATCTAGGTGCTTGGTGCTGCAGAATCGGAGGAGATCGTGTGGGTTTAGTAGGAAGGCATGCCATACCATGAGTATGTCTGCTACCGTATCAGTAGTGATCAGTGTGTCGTCTGCAACAAAGGAAGGACTCACCGAGGGGGGGTAGAAGGAGAGAACTGTTACGCTCGAGGTGCTTGGCTTCAAGATGGTGATTCACTGCTCGAACCCATTGCTGGAATCTGATAGCTGCGATTGATAGAAACCTGTGCCATCTCTCGGAAGGTTCTATGCGTCCAGGAAGTATCGAGTATCTCTTGTGGTTGTGTTTTCGATCCAGAGGTTTTTTCAGCCTGCTCGAGATAGTAACCCGGATACGAAGAGTATAGAACGCTTCCAACAGCTCGAGATGAATAGCACATTGGCTTATCGAAGGGAGATCGGACCTGTCGCCCTGTTGTATAGAGGATTCCTCGAACAAGCTCGGATGAGGTCCGGCTAGTTCTTGTGATAGATTTGATGCTGGTGATGTGCGAGCTGAGTGTCGATGCAATATGGTCAGGACACTGGAGATATAGGATGGCATTTTCAAATGTCATTAATGCCAACAATTTTAGTCTCTAGCTGAGGGGTATGAGGCTATCCGTCGTTGTAGATGTAAGGAAGGGTGTTGCGCCCCGCCAAGATCGACAAGGCTGAGCATCATGGCTGGGGGTCAGATGACTCTCTCATCGGCATCATTCAACGGCCTCGGTCTCATTCCGTCACCATACGACATGCATTTGAAGTATATTTGAATTTCCCTACAAAAGTTCGTCACGCTACTAAGGTCCAAAGAACTTACTCCAAAGGACGTCATCAACCGGCTCCGTCATAGCTTTGACATACCTCTTCGCCTAGCTGCAACCCTCTTCTTCGCTGCGCGAGTGCTCGGAATGATCTTCTCAATCCGCCTCTTTATATAATCCTTCGCATCATGTCCGTCAAGGCTCAAACTCAGTGGGCCACCGACGGCCCTCAAGGACTTTGATCGCCTGCAGTCGAAAATCCAGTTACGACCCTGGAAACCGAAAGTGGTCGCCACAGGGCAAGGCTCCATGCTCCCACTCACGTCCCATTTGAAGCACGGCGCCGGCATCGCCAGGTCTGACGGAATGTGAGGCGAGGCGAGGGCGATCAGCTCATCCATTGTGAAGACCACGTATAGCTGAGCAGCAGCGTGGATAATTCCCTGTGACCCTTGCGCCACATGAAGCAGGCAGACATTTGACACAAAATCTACGGGAATCCCGTCCAAAATGTAGTTGCCACTGGTCGAGCCGCTCGCGGCTCTCCAGACCCGACTCCCGCCCCCAGTGGCCAGATAAGATCCGAGGGCGGTCTCAACAGGGTTAGAGCCCGCGGGACCAAAGAGAGGATATGGATCTCGAAGAGCTGGCCCGATGGCGGAGGGACGTAGGATGAGGAGGGGAAGCTGAGATCCATACCTCTGGACTAAAAGTCGTTCCATGAGGTACTTGGCTTGTGCATAAGGCCAGGCCCATCGCTTCGTCCAGCTGGTGTTTCCTCTCGAGGAGAGGATCTCGTCCAGCTCTCTCTCGCAGTCGATGTCGTCTTCACCAAACGGCTGAATAGTTTCCATGATCTCTCCATCTGGCAGAAAGCTTTTGGCGTATGCACTGGACACTTGCACAAATGTTGCGAGCTGTGGGAAGCTTGATGCAAGCTGGGCCAAATCTAGCGCGGGAAGACAATTGTTCTTGCAAGATTCGTGGACATCTGCAATAAATGAAGTATTGGCCGCTGCGTTGAGTATAACGGTCGTCTCCTTTCGAAGTATAGATAGTTGCCTCACATCCAGGCCTAGGTTCGCGGCGGTGATGTCCCCCTTGAGAAACTCCAGTTGATCTGTGCGCATGACTTCATCGATACATCCGGGCATGTTCTTGCCTAGCTTTGCGATAGTGTCTTTCTCGGAGACTCGATGGAGGAGAAAGACTTTCTTAACAGGTACTTGATGAAGGAGTTTGAACAGAAGGCACCCGCCTAGACCTCCCGTTGCTCCAGCCAGGAACACGGTTTGTTTCGCAAACCACTCTCGATAGAAGGCTTCGGTCAATGGTGGTGCATCCGCCATTCTGGGTATAGAATCTTATGAGCCAGAAACTGACACATGCATCTTACCACACACCATAATGCTGGGCCTCATATTTATAGTGGTTGCGAAACTCGAAGCCATGTAATCACATTTCGTGATGTCAAGGTTACTCATTTTGCCGCAATGCAAAGCATGCACTGCTTTTGCCACTCCAGGCAGGCCTCACTCCAAGCGATTCTGATTATATGACCAATTGCTTACGCTAGAAGCATGTGAAAAGGTCTTCGAGGAACTCAGCGTCGAATTTTATCACGCAGACAGCGATCACGAATCAATTTTGTCTGTGAGCTCCGTATATTGTAGGATATCAGACTACCCCTGGCCTCACTGGATGAGAATTGCCGCAGTCTTTCAGAACTGGACAATAAGGTTTTCCAGTGTCAGCTAAATGCTGGAGGAGCTGCCAGTGGTAATCAGCAAGCGCAAACTTATTTCTTGTCCTCGGACTATATCCCCGGTTAGCAGATATATAGTACGGTTTCAATTTCTGCAGTCAGAAGAAATATAAGGACAGATCCACCGGAGCCCTTGAGATGACAATGGAGTCCGCTCAATTCGCCCTGCGAGGACCAGAGCCTTCTCCGCTGCTGTGCAACTGATCACAGGGTCAGCACTTTAGCTGTTTCATGAGTCGTACTCCATCCTCCTTCTAGATGAATTCTCCTTGGTACTATCCAGGATTGATATAGTATATCCACCAATGCTCTGAAAGCACGCGCGTCCGTCAGGGTTCGTAGAAAGGATTCATCATCGCCAAGAAGCCAAGACGGATACTGCGTAGATGATCAACGGACTCAGTTCCGAGATGGCTCTAGACAGCGGAGTGTGCGAGAGAGAGAAAGAGAGTCGAGACGGGCAACGAAACCAAGATGCTGAAGAATCAATCCATGGTGGAGCTCTAAGCGACATGGTGTTGGTTGTTGCTCGCTATTTGGAGATGCCAAGGCCGGAAGGTGCATTATCGGCGGTCAACGGGAGCATTTGCGACAATCAAAAGCTTAGATCTCCAGCCACTGTTCAGTGTTTGAGATAACTTTACGGAGTACATTCACTGTTTCATCATTGGTTTGCAGCACAAGCTGCCCGATCGCAGCCCGGAGCTTTGGGGTTCCGCTGACTACCTAGTCAATGGCATTCCGCGGATTAGAGAACATTGTACAGGCAGTGGACCGTCAGCGTATGATGTCGGCTTCGCCTCAGCCGGGTCACAAATGATGACTGATGGAACTGAGCTTGCCTTGGCTGGGCTGACTGGCTGCCAGTGGCAGGTATCCATCCCCATCCCATCTTTCTGTTCCTCACTGCGGACCCAACGCCATGGAGCTGTGGTTGATGCTCCGGCCAAGAAAGAAGCAATTCCGTCTCCTCTCGCATGTGCACCGAAATTTCAAAGAATTCAGTCGTTACAGTACCATAATATTAGACTGCTACTAAGCGTTTCGAACGACGAGGATGCTGACGCAGCCCCTGCGGTGCAGGGCCCATCCTCCACCAACTTCTCCTCCATCCCTCTTTCGCCGCGGTCCGTCCGGCTTTGTTCGTCGCCCCTGGGCTTGCTGTTATCATCGGCGATATTTGAACACTTCCACCTCCGCTTCTTGTTCGCCGCGATTGTATCACCATAAGAGCTCCCGTGCTGCCGCCGGTTTTTCATCGACTTTTCCTCCTACTCTTATCGCGTGCCCCAATGCTTCCCTCCGTCCAACTACTCGCCCGACTTTGATTCCGTCCCTCACTGCTGTTGCCTGCTCTACAAGACTACCAACCTCAATCACCCTCCCTTCAATGGCCACCCAAACAAGAGAACACGGTGGTCACCACCATCACCATCACCACCATGGCAGTAACGTCTACCTCACGTCAACCGACAAACACGATGCCGGAGTCCGTATCACGCGGCTTGGCTTGGTCGCCAACCTGTGTATGGCCATTGGCAAATTTATCGGAGGCTATGTGTTCCATTCCCAGGCCCTCATTGCCGACGCCTACCACGCCCTCACCGATCTGGTCTCGGACATTTTGACTTTAGCTACGGTTGCTTGGTCGCTGAAGCCGCCGTCGGAGCGCTTCCCTAACGGCTACGGAAAGATCGAGAGTATTGGAGCTCTGGGTGTGAGCGGGTTGTTGCTGTGCGGCGGCGTCTTCATGGGTCTCAACTCTGGGCAGGTCCTCCTACACCAGTTCTATCCTGGCATCGCTGAAGCAATTGCGCACGTTGGGGCCTTGGGACACAGCCATTCGCATAGCCATGGGGTGGAAGCGTTCGGCCCTAGCATCCATGCTGCTTGGTTGGCTGCTGGATCTATCGTGGTCAAGGAATGGCTTTACCATGCAAGTGAGTACCTTGGGAGGTCTTATCAACCAGTTTGAAAGGTGATACTAACGTCCCTTCTCCAAACAGCTATGAAGGTCGCCACGGAGCGCAAGTCGTCAGTCTTAGCCTCCAACGCCGTCCACCACCGAATCGACTCCCTGACCAGCGTTGTTGCTCTTTTTACGATCGGTGGATCCTACATGTTCCAAGACGCTTCCTGGCTGGACCCCGTGGGAGGACTTCTCATCTCACTTATGGTCATAAAAGCTGGGTGGGGTAATACCAAGACCTCCCTTCTGGAGTTGGCAGACACCACTGTGGACGACGAGGTGAAGGCTTCGGTGCACAAAGCGGCTACCAAGGCACTATCTCTTTTGAACAGTGGCGAGTCGCTGAGAATCCATGATGTCCAAGGCATGAAGTCGGGCCAGAACTATCTCATGGATGTCGAGGTCGCAATGCCAGGCGCATGGTCCATCAACCGTGCTCGCGAGGTGGAAGAGGCATTGCGCACTGCTGTTGGAGAACGAGTCCGCGGCGTCAAGCGGGTCAAAGTCCGGTTTATTCCTCTTGAGCATCAGGAGCTGACCTTCACTGAAGAATTTATTCCGGCTGAAGTGACTTCGCGGGCGCGTCCAGAGCCGGAGGATGGTGACGAGCACGAGCACGAGCATGACACTCGCAAAAGCCGTTAGATAACGAGGTCTTGCTTGTGAGGTTCCTGTCCGGTGGCGACGTCTCCGCGCGTGGTCGACGAGGTCGTCTGTCGTGCTTCCCTTGGTCGTAACGTTTCTCCTGGCTTTTGAGCTCCATACCTTTGATACCCAGGATTGGAATTGTTCCTGCTCTCGAAGAGTGCCGGCAGGGTAGATAGAGCCAATATAAGATGAACATAGCAATGGGACCTTAAGGGGAGACATTATTGTAATCGATATATAAAGCTAAAAAGTTTCTCGATAGATGCTCATGTATGTACGCTGGGGCATGGGCATGGGCATGGTTGCATGTTGGAGATCATCTTCAGATACGGAGTGCGCAGACCCCGAACTTACCCCTCCAAGAGCGGGAGATATGCGGGGGATCGCTTCAGCAGCTCAGCTGATGGTCTAACAAGACATGAACTAGACTAAGACTCATGCGTAGAAAATTCAACGGGCCCTAGAACAATCCGTCACAGTCCGAACTTCACTAGTGCAGAGCTCAGATATAGTCACAATCTTACTCACAGGGTCTGATCTAGACCCCCCCTCGTTCTTCCCGTGACTGAATTAACCGGGTAAATTCCCGGCGGCGGTGGAACCCGGGATAAATTTGACCTCATTGTTATACGGAAGAACAGCGAATTTGTGTTTGAGAAGAGCCGTGCTCGGTAAAATAGACAAGACTTCGGCAGAATCTTGTCATGATTATGGAGACTATGGTGATGTAGATAAGGGAGAGAAGAAGTCTTGCCAGATGGCGACGTTGGTCAGCTCTTCTGAATTTCTCCCCCGCTGCGCTGCACTGGACAAGGTTAGTAGCTCCGTCGATCTTAGCATCGAATGCCCATTGCATCAGCGCCTTTGCCACCCTCTACACTCTCTTACTTTACCCCTCTATCGGTTGGCTTCCCCAATTGCTGACAACCAACAGTCTCTTCTTTCTCAACTACTAGGAAGTTTTTTCTCGAGGCGCATATATCATTGAGTACTATATACCCAAACCTCAAGCCCCATCGACAACACCTACGTCATTACCCCGGACCGCAGCATTCAAGTTGCCATGGCCCAACCCGACAGCCCCCTCTACATCGGCTTCGACCTTTCCACCCAACAACTCAAGGGCCTCGTCGTCAACTCTGATCTCAAGGTCGTTTACGTGTCGAAATTCGACTTTGATGCCGATTCCCGCGGCTTTCCCATCAAGAAGGGCGTCCTCACCAACGAGGCCGAGCATGAGGTCTTTGCACCCGTCGCGCTCTGGCTGCAGGCGCTCGACGGCGTGTTAAATGGACTACGCCAGCAGGGGCTGGATTTCCGCCGCGTCAAGGGCATCAGTGGAGCTGGTCAACAGCATGGAAGCGTCTACTGGGGCGAGAACGCGGAGAAGCTGTTGAAGAGTCTGGATGCGAAGAAGACGCTGGAGGAGCAGCTGGAGGGAGCGTTCTCGCATCCTTTCAGCCCCAATTGGCAGGACTCGAGTACGCAGAAGGAATGCGATGAGTTCGATGCGTACCTGGGTGGACAAGAGGAGCTTGCCGCTGCTACGGGGAGCAAGGCACATCATGTAAGAGCCTTTCCTCCTCGGGTTTTCACAAGCCGTTTTGTGCGGGGGAGTGACTAACAGTCTGGTTTCCTCTGCTTGTAGCGATTTACTGGTCCTCAGATTCTGCGGTTCCAGCGCAAGTATCCCGAGGTGTACAAGAGAACATTGCGGATTTCGCTGGTCTCCTCGTTCCTGGCGTCGCTGTTCCTGGGCCATATCGCGCCGTTTGATATCTCCGATGTCTGTGGTATGAATTTGTGGAACATCAAGAAGGGTGCCTACGATGAGAAACTCCTGCAGCTGTGTGCAGGACCCTCCGGTGTGGAGGATCTGAAGCGCAAGCTGGGCGATGTTCCCGAAGATGGAGGCATCCATCTGGGTACCATCGACCGATACTATGTCGAGCGCTACGGGTTCAGTCCAGACTGCAACATCATTCCAGCCACGGGCGACAACCCCGCGACAATCCTTGCGCTTCCCTTGCGGCCATCCGATGCGATGGTCTCGCTTGGCACCTCCACTACTTTCCTTATGTCCACGCCTAGTTATAAGCCCGATCCGGCTACGCATTTCTTCAACCACCCCACCACTCCTGGTCTGTACATGTTCATGCTGTGCTATAAGAACGGAGGGCTCGCACGTGAGCAGGTCCGCGATGCGATCAATGAAAAACTTGGAGAGACCACTGCTTTGACGTGGGCGAATTTCGACAAGATCACGCTCGAGACTCCGCCCATGGGGCAGAAATCCGACTCGGACCCCATGAAACTGGGCCTATTCTTTCCGCGCCCGGAAATCGTGCCAAATCTCCGAGCGGGTCAATGGCGATTCGACTATGACCCGAAGAGTGGCCGTCTGCACCAGACGGAGGAGGGCTGGAACAAGCCCCTGGACGAGGCTCGCGCGATCGTCGAGAGCCAGATGCTCTCCCTGCGCCTGCGGTCGCGCGGACTGACTCAGAGCCCCGGCGGAGGACTCCCTGCTCAGCCGCGCCGAGTGTATCTTGTCGGCGGTGGATCGAAGAACAAGGCCATTGCTCAGGTAGCTGGAGAGATTCTTGGTGGTAGTGACGGTGTGTATAAGCTGGAGATCGGTGATAATGCATGTGCGCTGGGAGCTGCGTACAAGGCGGTGTGGGCCATGGAGAGAACGACGGGGCAGACCTTTGAGGATCTCATTGGGCAGCGGTGGAAGGAGGAGGACTTCATTGAGAAGATTGCGGACGGATATCAGCCGGGCGTGTATGAGCGATACGGCCAGGCTGTGGAGGGATTCGAGAAGATGGAGCTGGAGGTCTTGCGGCAAGAAGGGAAGCACTAAAACGATTCAATGGAATAATCGTGAACTGTAGTATGAGATATGATTCGCTAAGGCTATAGAATAGAGATACAGTTACAGCTCAGAGCATGCATCAACAATTCAGCATAGATACCTTATCGTACTAGGGACATGTAGACTTGTTACTATGTACTGTAGCTGCGATCAGCTGCAAAAGCGATGTCATTTGGTGCCTGGGGAATCAGGCCGAAGCCGCACGCCGCCCCTTGCCATTTTTGGGCAACGGACCAGCATTCCTTGGGCCACACAAACTCAGGTCGATTTTTTGACTCTCCAGGTTCCTTTCATGTGCATTGCAGTGTGCTCGAGAGAACTGACTGGCCGATAAGTGTTTCTTTGAGCATACAACTATCGCAACTCTTGACTCTCTCCCAAAGACTTCGACTTCTTCATTGTTTCTGCGTTGTCACATTTCTCCCTCGTGACTCTGCCCCGTTAGAGCAGGTTTATTACCCGAGTGACTGGGTCCAAATACCTTTTTGACTACTAACGTTAACTAACATACTTGCTTGTACTGGGCCCAACTTACCCAACCAACCCCCCAATCTGCTAAACTAAACACGCACTAGTCGGTCATGGTTTGATAGTGTCTCCGGGCTATGACTACTCGCCGCCGCATCATTCTGTCCTAAACCACCATCTTCATTGAATCTCTGAACTCCATCCACCCCTCCCCCTCCTTCTCCCCCCTCCTCCCTCTCCCCCCTCCATTGCTTTCGAGTCGTTGACTCCGAAGGCAGCCAGGCTGGTCGAAGATGGAAGAACAGGTAAGCGATGATCTCTTTGACCTCCATTTGTTTTCCCACGTTGCCTTTCAACTTGGTCTTTTTTCGCATCTTACCCGTTTTTCTTTTTTCTTGAATCCCCACCCCACCATTCCTTCCTTCCCCTCCCCCATCCATGCTTACCCGTCCAGTCAAGTCACTCTTTTAGATTCTTGGAATTGATTTCAGGACCCTCGTTCATTGTCATGTTGACTCTCCATTAGGTAGCGAATGCCATTGAAATCGCCTGGAATCCGTCCTCCGACCAAGCCCTCAAGAACCAAGCCTACGAGTACCTGAACCAACTTCGCGCCGACCCCTCCGGATGGCAGGTTTGCCTTGCTCTCTTCACCAAAACTCCACAATACTCCGAGATCATACGCCATGTGTCGTTGGAAGTGGTCAACAGTGCGGCCCAGGCCGGTCTCCTTGACCTCCAGGCCCTGGGATATGTTCGGGATGGCTTGATGGCCTACCTTCGACAGGTCTACGGCCAGGAAACCGCCTCTCCGGATCCGCCCAACATTCAGAATAAGATCGCTCAGACCATTACCTTCCTCTTCTCCGCCCTCTACGCGAACGGTTGGGAATCCTGCTTTGACGACCTCCTCAGTCTCACCTTCAAGAGCCCCGCGAGCACGAGTCGCGACAACCCGCTCGGTATCATCTTCTACCTCCGTGTCGTCAACTCGATTCATGAGGAGATCGGAGATGTTCTGGTGTCCCGGTCCCGCACAGAGCAGGACAAGGCCAACCTCCTCAAGGACTTGATCCGGGAGCGCGATATGCAGAAGATCGCCAGCTCCTGGCAAGAGATCTTGTCCGAATGGCGGGACGGCAACGATGTGATTGTGGAGATGTCCCTCAAGGCGGTTGGCAGCTGGGTGAGCTGGATTGATATCGGCCTTGTGGTGAACCAGACCATGATGGACCTGCTGTTCCAGCAGCTCAGCCGTGCGCAGAAGGCGGAACTCAGATCCGGTGAAGAGAAGGTGCGCGATGCGGCGGTTGATGTCTTCACGGAAATCATCGGCAAGAAGATGAAGCCCGAGGATAAGATTGACATGATTATTTTCCTGAATCTCGACACCATTGTTACCCAACTCTCCAATAGCCCCCCTCTCAACGAGAATAGGTTCACCTTCAAGTACGATACCGATCTGGCGGAGACGGTGGCCAAGTTAGTCAATATTACAGTCATTGATATTGTACGGGCCCTGGAGCAGGATACCATCATGGCCGACTGCAAAGAGAAAGCCACTGGTCTGCTGCAGGCCTTCCTTCCGCATATCCTGAGATACTTCTCCGACGAATATGACGAGGTCTGCTCGACTGTGATTCCCTGCGTCAGCGACCTTCTGGCCTACCTGAGGAAGATGGCTAAGGTCAACCCAGCTCTGGCTGCGCAGCACTCCTCCGTCCTGCTACCAATTCTGAAGGCCATCATTGCTAAGATGCGCTACGATGAAACATCGTCTTGGGGAGACGAGGACGACCAGACGGATGAGGCGGAGTTCCAGGAGCTTCGCAAGCGGTTGGGTGTTCTACAGCAGATCATCGCCAACGTGAACGAACAACTATACATCGATGCGGTTTCGGAGGTAGTAGGGACGACCTTTGAGAATTTGCGGCAGTCGGGTGCTCAGCTGGATTGGCGGGACTTGGATTTGGCTCTCCACGAGATGTTCCTGTTTGGAGATATTGCCGTCAAAGCGGGTAGCCTGTACACCAAGGGATCCCCCAACAACCCCGCTGCAGAGCGACTCATTGGAATGATGCTGAAGATGGTCGAGTCCGACATTCGCTCTTTCACACACCCTGCTACGCAGCTGCAGTATATGGAGATTTGCGTCCGCTACAGCTCGTTCTTCCAACACCATACTCATCTGATTCCGAGCGTCTTGGAAAGCTTCCTCCAATTAATCCACCACCCGATTAAGAAGGTGAAGACACGCTCATGGTACCTGTTCCAGCGCATTGTCAAGCAGTTGCGAACCAATGTTGGTAACGTTGCTCAGACCGTGGTTGGGGCCTTGACCGACCTCCTGGTCATCCATGCAGAGGTGCCTTCAGAAGGATCGGACGGAGACGAGATGTCTTCGGAAGACCACGAAGGATCAGCAGACGCTGTGTTCAACAGTCAACTGTATCTTTTCGAGGCTGTGGGCATAATCTGCTCCACTCCCACGGTACCCGCTGATAAGCAAGTTCTTTACGCGCAGTCCGTGTTGAACCCCATCTTCATGGACATGGAGAAGAATTTGGCACCAGCCAAAGCCAACGATGAAAGAGCCGTTTTGCAGATTCACCATGATATCATGGCTCTGGGCACCTTGGCCCGCGGCTTCTCCGACTGGATGCCAGGAACCAGCTCTCCTGCTGCGCTCCCTGCGCCGGAAGTTTCCGAGGCATTCATGCAGGTGTCGGAAGCCACTCTCGTGGCTTTGGAATCGCTCAAGGCCTCGTTCAATGTGCGCACGGCGGCACGATTCGCCTTCTCCAGACTCATTGGCGTTCTCGGGGCGCGCATTTTGCCCCAGCTTCCACGCTGGATCGACGGCCTTCTCACGCAGACATCTTCGCGCGACGAGATGGCCCTGTTCCTTCGGCTGTTAGACCAGGTCATCTTCGGCTTCAAGACCGAAATCACCGGTATCCTAGACACTCTTCTGACACCTTTCTTGCAAAGGGTCTTCTCCGGTATCGCGGACCCGACTACTGGCACCGATGATGAGATCCAGTTGGCGGAGTTGAAACGCGAATATCTCAACTTCCTCTTGGCTGTTCTGAACAACGATCTCGGGGCTGTCATTATCAGTGAGAGTAAGTCATATCATGTGATTGTCAGCGCGACCTAGACTAACGACGCAGGGAACCAACCTATGTTTGATACTGTGATTACGACAATCGAGCATTTCGCCAAGGACATTGAGGATTTCACCACCGCCAAGATGGCCTTCTCAGTGCTGTCAAAGATGGGCAGCTCGTGGGGCGGTCCGGACATTGCGCCGGAGGGTCTGAACGGCGCGGCAGGACAGCAGGTAGCTCTGCCCGGCTTCGGCCAGTTCATGATCAGCCGGCTGTCGCCGCTGTGCTGGGCACTGCCCGCGACACCGTCATTCAACTCGAAGGATGCACAGGCTAAACAGGTCCTTGCGGAAGCGGGTGCGCTTCAGCGGACCATCTACGCCAAGACTGGCATGGAATATCTGGAGTATCTCCGGACTCAGGAGCTGCCAGGCATGGGCATGGGAGCAGATCTCGTGGAAGAGTTCGTGGGGGCATTGAGCCGGCTGGACTTGAAGGGATTCCGGCAGTTCTTCCCGGTTCGTATTACTTCTGCACCTAGCTTCAGGCAACGGCTAACGTCCCCTGCAGTCTTTTATCCAGCGATTGAGCGCATGATGTGTGGTCCTTCTATATTAAAATATCCCGTCTTCTCATTTTCCTGTTTCTCGGCCCTTTTGACCCACCCGATCATTCTGTTTCAGTCCTAGATTCCCCCATGGTTTGGTTTGATGACTGATGTGTCTCATGTGATCATTTACACCGAAGCTCTCCCCCCCCATTCCACCACCTATTATCTTATCATATACACCACGGCACGCCGTGCAACCATGCATTCGAAATTATCCCACTTGAACGGTCTGCAAGCCCAAGAGCAAGCACACAAGCAAACATACATAACACGAGCCCAACCTGCGGAATGTGCTGTGAGAATAAACAAGCCAAATCGAAGAAGCAAGAAAAAAAAGTATATAGTTCAGTTTCAATTCGGCATAAGCATGAGTGGGCGTTCGATCATAATCCTATTCCTCCTTTGAGTTGTCATGTGCGAAACAGGTGATGGACTGCATGCAGTATGCGATAGGCTCGAACAGCATTGACGACGGTTTCAGAATGGAGGTGATTCTGCTAGTTGTTTCCAGAGGGGATGCTAGTGCGTGGGGGAGGTGCATTGTTCTTTAGCTTGTCAGGCGGGTAGGTAGGCATATCATTTACTATAGATTTATCCAGGAATGGTTCCATCCATGTAACTTCGTCTTGTGTGGGTAGACTATGTTCTGAGATAATATCAGCCTCTGCGGGGCGCTGTACTCCACCAACTGCCTTTCCTCAAATTCCCTCTCAGTTGTCACTGACGCAGAGAAAGACCCTACTTGGTAATTTACAATCTTCTCTAGACGACCAACCTACAGCACAGCCTCATGACCAGACGACCCACTACGCACCCCCCTTCAAAACCGCCCCCATCATCCGCACCAACTGATCCTGCATCTCGCAGAAGATACTCACAGCCTAGAACCGTGAAAAACAAACGCCGTCAGCAACGCTCCTCCCCTTTTCCAGCGGCACCCAAGATAAAGAAACCTACCTGCCCAAGCCGCCCCTCCCCCTCCCCCCGCCCCTCCCGACTCAACGCAAGCCGAAACCCCTCCTCATCCTCCCGGAACGCCACCGGTTGTTCGGAGTCGACGAGCGGCGGGCCGGCATCGAAGAGATTAGGGACCGCAGCAGCCGCCGAAGCCGGCAGCGCCGCCAGTTGCTGCAACAGCGCCGGCGCGATGGTGATGTGATGCACGCCCGCAAGGCTGAGGATCTCGTCCGTGGCCGTCAAGCTGGCGGGGAGGACCTTGGTCTGGCTGCCGATGGCGTGGTAGTAGGTTTGGATCTGGGGGCAGAGGGCGAGGAGCGTTGCGGGGTCGGTGGATCTATTTCTTAATGTTAGTTGTCGGGGGGAAGGGGTTTATGTTTGGGTGGGAGGTTCTTTGGGGGGAGGGGGGTTTTTTTTTTTTCTCACCCCGGTTCAAAGTGCACCTTCAACTGGTTCACGTAGGGCGCGACGTAGGTGCATCCGACCTCGGCGGCGCGCGCGGCCTGGGTCCGCGTGAAGAGGGTCGTGGCCAGCGTGCGTACCCCGGAGGCTTCGAGGAGCGCGCAGGCGCGCAGGCCCTCCCAGGTGCTGGGGATTTTGAGGCAGAGGCGCGATGGCGGGATGGTGGGGTCGAGGTGCTGCGTCAGGTGGATGATTCCTTTACTTTTGATTCAGTTTGGTGGTGGAAGTTTGCCTGGGGGGGTTGGGTGTGGTTTCTTAGGGGGCTTGTATACTTACGCCATGCGTTCGTGAAGGTCTTGGTGGTGGAGTAGGCGTAGTATGGGTTGGTTTGGATGTGGATGGAGCCTGTGATGTGCGGGGCGATCTTGAGGGCGAGTTTGATTGTCTACTCCAGAGGAGAGAGAGGAGTGGCTGGGTTAGTTGCGATTGTTTTAAGCTGGATCGTGGATGTGTTTTGAAAGGGCTGGGTGGTTACATACTGCGATCTCGACGGCCAATTCCTCGACGCTGGGACCGGGGAAGTTGGGCGATAGCTCAATTGCTTCTTTGACGGAGGCGGTGATCAGGTCTTTGTGCTCTGGCTTGGAGAGCTCTCCGAATGCGATTGCCTACCATTGGGAGTATTGGTTGGTCTCAGTAAGTAGGAGTTAGGGTTTGGGTCTCATCTGCAGCGGACGAGTATACGGTACAGTACCTGGTTGGAAGTGCAATCCTGGAAGGGGCCGAAGGTTTTGGCAACTGATCATGGTAGATGACAGTTTGGTTAGCTCCGCATTCGAAGCGATCTGCCAAAAAGTTGCACAGACCTTGCTCATCCATTGTATCGCAGTCGACAATGGTCCTTTGGCGGAGAACATCCAGTGCTGTCTGCGGGGTGGTCATTGTGATAAGGATAAGATAAGGAGTGCCAGGTGAGCTGATAATGGCAGCAGTTGATCGAGCGGTGGGGTAGAATCATGATGGAGAAGGAGGAGAAGAAGAAGAGAATGTGCTTATAAGAAGAAGGCAAGCAAAATGGCCTGATCACCGCGTGAGTGCAGAACAGTGCAGGCATTGTCAAACAAAGAAAGCTCGTCGAGCTGACATAAGCGCTGCCAACTCTATAACTTATAACTTATAACTTGCCCTGTTCGCTTTTTTGTCAAAACACGTTGCTTCCAACTTGCAAGCACGAGAAGCACGTATCTGATCGGTCGTTCAAAGTACATTCTAGCTAACACTATCGAGTAATCGAAAGTTCCGCAATATGGAAGAAGTTCACCGAAAGGACTTTGTCGCCATCACCAGGGCTCTTACTACTCAGTCAGCGTCGTTACCCCCGGATCCATACCGCCGTGTGCGAGCTGAGCTTCTTGCTGCTGTCAAAGACGGACCACATTCACCTCCACAATGCCCGTTCGTGTCATTTGCACCGGCTGCGCAAAACGACCTTCTCAACATGATTGGGACAATAGCTGGCTCGGAGGGGACCCCTTATGAGGGGGGCTTGTTCCAGATTTCTCTTTCTATCCCCTTGTCGTATCCGAGCCAGCCACCCGATTGTCGATTTGCGACCAAGATCTGGCATCCTAATGTCGGCCACGATGGCCGGATCTGCTTGAACATCCTGGATGAGGACTGGAGCAAAGCGCTTTCTATCAGAACGATTCTGATCTCGGTTGCTGCATTGCTCGGGAGCCCTGGCCAATTTATGGAAGAGGAGGGAGGGACATCAAGCCCACTGCGACCAGAGGCGGCAGAGATGTGGTTGGAGAACTCGGCAGAGTTTGAGAAAACTGCGCAGGAGTGGACTCGCCGATATGCCATGTCTGTCCAGACCGAGGATTGAGGGGTATTACTGAGAAAGAATTACTTAGCTGGACCTGGGAGTATGGTGAGGTTCACATCTCCCGCGCCGTGTCTATGTACAGTATGAGCAGATAGCGATTCGATCCGTATTGATGGTCTGACATAAAACAAGCAAACAAAGGTACAAGAAGAATTCGTCAGAGAGAAACCCATTCCTTCCATCCCTGATCTTGGATCCTACAATTCTCGTCGCGAAGTCCGGCATACCAGTTCTCCATTCTCATTCCTAATGCAACGATCTAATCATCATTGACCCCAAAGTCAGCAATCTTGACCATGAAGGTGAATACCTTATCGCTTTCACTCTTACTCAGATTGTAAAGATTCAAGACATAGCCATATGGCCCTGCACAAGTGCACATCAATTGGCCTGACAGGAGGACACAGTCATAGCATGACTTGCCATAATTTCCACTAAGAGAAAGGTCAGTCGTGAGATGAGCAACTTAGTTTGGCAAGCAGAGCATAGAAAAAGTCTTCTCCAGTTCTATTCCCACTTACTTTGCTCGGCACTATAAGATCCTCTCGTTAGTGTTGCTTATTGTCGGGGGGAAGGGAGGAGTTTCTCCTTCGATGTCTGTGGGATTTAACATACCGCAAGGTTTCCGTTGACATTGCCGAGGCATTTGTTCAGGTTGATTGAAGTTCTCACCAAATCTCCGTTCTTAGCATCACAATCCGCGTACAAGGCAGTTCCCAGCAGGTCCAGGATTGAGCATGTATCCTCGAAGCCACGAAGTGCTTGTACGGCTGTACCAGCACTCAATAGAGTCCACGTAAAAAGAGATAGCCCCCGCATACCTGAAGCTAAGAACAAAATTGGTTGTAAATGTGCCTTTCCCTCTTTCCCTTTGCCATCTTTAAGAACAGCTACTCTCTGTAGCTGTCCTTCGTGGCTGTCGTTTGTGGCTGTCGTTTGTAGCTGTCGTTTGTAGCTGTCTTGTGGCTGTCTTGTGGCTGTCTTGTGGCTGTCTTGTGGCTGTCTTGTGGCTGTCTTTCGTGGCTGTCCTTTATGGTGTCCTTTATAGCTGTCCTTTACAGCTGTCCTAAAAAACGTGATGAAGTAATGACGACAGATCCGCTTACAAGTACGAGCATATCGTGAGGTTGGGCTTCTACCCCGCAGAGTCCATCGGAGGCTTTCGTTGCACCGAAATGACTCCGCGGCAGGTCGCTGAATCAGTCAGGTGCCTTTCCTACATGTAGCTTACCAAGAGAGAAACAGGTATTTCCCATCTAGAATGCTTTCGTATGGAAAAAGGATATACACTCAGTCAGCAGTAGTGGCTGAGCCGGTCAATGATAGGTAATGATGTTCAACAATTCCACTGAAAGTGTTTCAACCTACCGAATGTGAAAGGACTTAAGAAAAGTAAAGTGTGCCGGCTGAAGGACGAATGAAAGCAATAAGTCAAGCATAATTGGCCGTAGCAGCCGAGGCTCATTTAAACAGGATGCCATTACTGACGCTGGAAGGACCTGGCATTTATTCCAACCATGTGAACTGTGTCTTTTATGCTTGCCCGTCATATTCACCCTGGGCTTCAGGCAACTGATAAAGGATCGGATTACAAGAATCGTAGTTCTCCCCGAAACCAAGGCGAATTAGGAGTTCAAATCGGTTCCCAGCTTCGCCTTTCTTCAGCAAAGTTCATCCGAGACCACAATTGCCTCTGAACACTTTGTATCTAACTAGCTTCTTCTGCGTTGTCTTCAGATCGACAGTTGCCAGCCGCGCGCCCACGCTAGGAAGTAGCAGAAGCATCATTATTGACGCCGCCGTCAGATTGGTTGGGCTCATCCTCCGGCTGGAAGGAATGTCGTGGCCAAGCTTGAAAAACATCATGGCTATACTTGATTGTCGTGCCTCGCTCGCGGACGTATTGATTCAAAGCGCGTTTGAGAAGATCCGGCTCGATGTCCCGCGGAATTTCGTAGAATATGTCTCGGCCAAATTTGCGATCGAATAAGAGATACCGATTAGGGAACGGGGCGCCTGCTGCGCGATCTTTTGTGAACTCGGTCAGGATGATATCAATGTTGGTGCGATTTAGGTTTCTGGACGTCATTGTGTGTGTATACGTGGTTGGATGATGCCCTTTGGAGAAGTCGAGGAAGTATCTGACTTGTGATTAAGTCGGAATTTAGATACCTGGTTGGAAATGATGAGCTGCTTTTCTAAAGGCGAGAAAATGCTGCCTTATCTACTTTCCTTGTAGTCTAGTGGTTTAGGTCATTTTAGGCAGTCGGCCGTCCTTCGCGGCTGACTACCATGCAACCTATTTAAGCAATGAGACCAGATTCACTTGCAGGCATAAGCCTCTCGACCTTTCTGGCGCCCACCGTAGCGTCTTGCTGCCGCTGCTTAGTGCTGAAACCACTGTTTCTAGCTCAGTACTTTTGTGGTCGCCTATGTGATGCAGTCTTTGTATCGAATGCCCGCCGATTCATATTATTACTCCTGGGCTAGATACTCCCGACAATTCTATCGCTTTCGAAGGCATATCCAGCAGGTAAATCGATCACTAGCGAATCGAGCTTGGATATGCTGGATCGAATCTGCGGTGGGGTTGTATGGTTGTATCCCGTTATCAATCAGATGCCGCTGTCTCAGCCCTAAAATTGCCGACATCTGACTGAAGACGGTGTCCGGGTTAAGGGTTGCGCGTGCAACCCTCAGCATTCGATTGACAGTTGGTTAACTGCTCAATTTAACTGGCTGTTCCCTCAGAAGGCTCAGATTATTGGGCTATTCGAGAAGCCAGTTGTCGTTGTTCTCGAGTGGCTAATCGTATGCATCCATGACATGTCAGTAGTAGGCCACCAGCGGGCATCAAGCCCGCAGGACGATGACCACTATTCCCAATGACCAAAGCTCCAGCATCAACACTCCAGATCAGAGCTGAATGCCGTTTGACAAGCATGGGATTGTACACATTGACTACAATGGCAACCAAGTACCTTTCCACTACAGACTACAGCATGTAACCCTGATATGAAACCCTTTCATCTCATTGACGAGAGACAAATGGGCGATTAACGACGGGACAAGTCCTTCTCAGGTATCTCATTGACCTCTGCGGAAGCGACAGAATGCCGAACCAGTGAGGCCCTGCAAACCACGTCAACATCATCCCAGATGGTAGACAACGTGTGCGGAGACCCTTGGGAGAAGGAAAGGAAAAGAAAGAGAAAAGAATTGCAAGCACGCACACAAATGAAGAAAAGAGCTCGGCACAAGCGCGGGCGGTGAGGGAATGGAAGATGAATCTTCCGAATGGTAATGCAGCGTTGCTCATTGGCCCAGAATTCCCCTCCGGGACGGGTCCCGTGACCTGGAGTCGAACCCGAGGTTGTCCGTCCCGTGATTCCGAACCGCTACGAGAGTCGGGAGTTCGAGGCTACTTTCTTTCCTGGTCGGCCACGAACGACGCCGACATTCCCTTTTCTGTCCACTGTCCATTCTCCAGTTCCTGCACCGCCTGTCAGGTCCTTTCACACGCGTCACAATGCTTTCTCAGAAGGTTGCCCAGCAGTCGCTGCGACGGCGTACGTTCTTACTCCTCGATCCTGCCGCCATGGGGCTCCGCTAATTGATTCGTTTGCAGTCGCCGTCCAGCAGCCCTACGCCCTGCGCTGGTCTCTGATGAACTCCGTCTCGCCTGCCGCCGTTGCTCTCGGAAGAAATGTTCAGATGAGGTGAGTTGCTGCGCCGAAGGATGGATGGACTATCGCGACGGGCTTCTCCATTGGGTGGATTTCGCGATCTCGAATTCGACCGCAACCGCGTGAGGCGAAGGCCATGATAGATCCGACACATGTGGGGATATAGCACACAGGGTCGCTAACATATCTCGTCGGATTAGACAAGCTACCACGAGCACGACCACCTCCGACCCCAACAAGCTCCTTGCTGAGCAGCGTCTGCGCCGCCCCGTCGCTCCCCACCTTTCCATCTACAAGCCCCAGATCACCTGGATCGGCAGTAGCTTGCACCGTATCACCGGTATCGCCCTGTCCGGCAGTCTCTACCTCTATGCGACTGCCTACCTCGCTTCCCCCATGCTCGGCTGGGACCTCGGCTCTGCCTCCGCCGTCGCCGCCTTCGGTGCCCTCCCTGTCCTCGCCAAGGTCCTCCTCAAGGCTACCATGGCCATGCCTTTCACCTACCACTGCATGAACGGTGTCCGTCACTTGATTTGGGATACCGGTCGCGGTCTCACCAACCCCCAGGTCATCAAGACTGGCTGGACTGTGGTTGGCCTGAGTACGATTAGCGCTCTGATTCTTGCTTTGCTGTGATTTCGCTTGTGCCATACCTTTTGATTCCTGCTCTGTCTAAAATGTTCTTCTTGCAATATATATTCCATAGCCAGTCAATGGATGGCTGATTGCTTTTTTTTTTCTTTTGGAAAAACCCGGTGTCCTACTTCTTCGTCATGAACACATGACTTACACACCCGCAGAAGGAAGCGGCCGTGTACCATTTCGTAGGGCAATTCTCGGACATTGAGCCCCTGTCATGGATTTGGCATTTGGGGAGTTGATTCATGCAGCATACGAAGACAGCACCCGCAAACAGCGCCACATATTGCTCATGTCACTAACATTGTAGCCAGACTGATCTCATTCTCTAGAACAATTGCAACGATAACTCCAGAAACCCCGTCTTCGGTCCAGTCTATAACGATTTTCCCCAGCGGTTGTCCCCAACGGTGCTCCCCATTCCAATTTCACAATCTCTGATAAACAAAACCTTCATGCCGATGATTTTCTTTTCCCGCCCTTGATGCTTGGTCGGCCGCAATCCTAGCCACAAAAGTCTGTTACATAGTCAGAGCCGATCCTTCTATGTCTTTGGCTCTCAAGGTGCGCATCTGCATGTCTTTCGCGGAATATGCACGCTCGAGCGGGAAGAATGGCCTTACCTATACAGGAATTCCTTATCGATCCAACGACCATCGATCGTCATGGTCTGTGGTTTCATGCCGGACTCGGAGGCGGGTTGGGAGGGAAAGGTTGAGGTGAAGGCGGATCATGGACCGAACAGTTACTCAGAGGAATCCCCTCTCTGTTGATCTCAACTGGAAGAAGGTCCAAGCCTGACCAAACTTCGGAACGGAAGTTGTACATTGTCCAGAGTGACATGCTGACCTGAAGAATCGAGCCGGATGGGCAGACTGCGGAATAGCTCGGGGTATTTTCGTAGTCCGGAGTGGGAGGATGATTTGAGGTTGCTTGACACCACAGTGACAAACAGATGGGAGATCAATTGACTGAAGGAACTGATCTAAGGATAAGACAAAGGCAATGTCAACGCATGCACATACACACAAGAGTGTCTGATGAGCAGTCACTGCAGAGCGAGCTACAACCTTCCTTTATATACTGCCAATCCTGAAGTCCAGAGACCGGGTCGAAATGGGCGCTGGGCCGGGTCGTACACCGCTATACTGTTCGACTTCCGTCTCCACGGCAAGAGGCCGCGTGGGGGGGATATGACATTTCCAATGGCCTTAACGCTGATCACTCTGCCAACGTTGATAGATCTCGATGCGTCTCCCGCCTTGTCTGCAAGGGACCGACGGGATTGAGTCTCGTCTAAAGATGTCGGACAGTGTGCTTGCAGCCGGCGTGTCTCGGTTCATGACTACAAGACAATACTTCAGACACACTGGAAAAGAGAGAACAGAAGACTACGATAAGCCAAACATACTAGCAGACTGTTCAATCATGGTCATGCTGTGTGAACTAACAAGCATCGAAACTTCCTCACGTCTTTGACTATCGCAAACCATATGACCTTAGATCTTAGAGCCTGAGCCAGAAATGAGGCTGATGTTTTCTGCTTGCTCTCCATGCCTAAGGGCCGAGGGTCGATGCGCACGCCTAGCGAACAGACCCTGGAACGTAGACGCCAGATGGACGTTTTACGATCTTCCATCCTCTAAGGCGATTCCGGCAGCTTGGCCCGAATTGTGGCTTCAGGATTCCCGGGGAATTGGGGGGGAAAGGGTGCGTTTGCCTTTGCATAAACGGGGCCCCAGGAAGTTTGCTTCGATACAGGGATTCTGGAGAGCTTCCATCTGTGTAAACAACCGACCAATGGGGGAAGATGAACGTGTGCTCAGCAAATAATGCAGTCCTCGACCATAAGCTTACAGTAAATGCTAACGTTGAAGCGCCTGGCAAGCCGTTACTACTGACTCGCCCTATTCCGTACATCTGGTTCACCATTTACCACTACTCGTCTTCCTTCGGATTGCTCATTTTCGCACCACCGAGGCAGGTCTTGATCGGATCTTTCCAGTCAGCCTTGATTTCTAGAAGCGGTCTGCAAACGGCATGATCGCAGTTTCGGGTAGATGGATATTCCTGTACAACGCAGGCCTCTTGGATGCCATGTCTATCGTCGGAAGCACGTGGACAGATTCCTGAGCTCGAATCGAAAGCACCCGGAATCGAAGCAACTCTGACCCCAAGTACCAGCGAATTGCCTGGCCAAGCTCTTCTTCCTAAACGGCTCATGCATGAGACCGTCTCCAGTGATGTCTCAAGTCTTCCTCCCGACGGCTTCTGACGGGGTAGCTGCTCAGAGTCGGGTAGAAGGCAGTCTGCGGCCCCGGGGTATCCTACACTTACCAAGCCAAGGTATCTTGTGGTGACTGGTTTGCTCCTGGCTTCCTACTACCTACTTCACGGGGGAATGCAATTGGGTCTTTGTTCCCCGCAGAGCGGTGTTGTCCGGGAAATGGGGTCCAATACAAGGAATGACGCCTTGGGCGGTTCTCGTTCTGGGTTGGCTCAAGAGGTTTCGGGGGCTTTGGGAAGCACACATCTCCTCTTCGCCTTGCTTGTAATCGACATCACCTGCCAGTGCAACACTAACCCGTTGGAACGAGAACCTCCCGGCCGGTACTGTACGTCCCCTGTCAATAGCAGCTTTGAAATATGCTGTCCCCGAGGGCGACTGGTATCACCTTGCTTCACAATCTTGGCAGTGAAGATAAGGCGAAGCTCTTTACCGCTGGTCTGTTTGCATCGGCCGAGCCTGTCTGAAGTGATGGATCACGACTTTATGCAGAAGCCGGTCCACTGATCTCTTCCGACTCGTCCACTAACTAGACTAGAGGATGGACTTCTCACACCTCCATTGCACGTTGAATATGCACAAGGAAAACGGACCGACAGGGGTGACACGGAAACTGCCCCGAGGGTTCCGTCATCCGAAATTTCGGCTCCTGGTCGTTACACATTACGGACAGGGTGGGAAGTGATATGCCCCCCCTCCCTGTCAGGCCATATTGCGGTGTAGAAAGAGTCTTCCAGGCGGGAAGCTGTCACTTAGGGCAGGCAGGCTCCGAGCTCGGCGGTTTACTGTCTGATGTTCCAGTCCATCCTGTAAACTGTGACCTACGAGTAGCTCCTCTCCTTTGTAAACGACTCGTGGTCTTACTGGCTATACCCATTAACACATTGAGGAAGTTTCTATCGCTTTGGGGCTTTTGCCTCGCATCTTTCGTCTTGGAGTTTGGAGGGATGTGGCGAGTCACTGGAGCTTACGGGTTCTTGCGCCTAGATCTACCCTAAGATCTCGCCCCATCATCGAAAGTCGAAAGGGGGGAGAAGGTGATTCCTGGGGAAGTACGTAACCTTCCGTCGGTTTATAGTACGGCATCCATTGGCATGCAGCGGGCCTTGAGTATGAGGAAAGAGAATCACTACTTATATATCAACGTCGGGGTTTGGTGGCAAGATATATAGTACCGATGCCGGGTTCCGATAGCGCGGAGATGCTCCTGGGGCCATTGTTGGAGATGGGTCTCAAAATTGGTACACCAACCAAGCCCGTTCGAGTTCTCAGGCGCTTTACTAGGCCAGTATAACAGGTTTAATGCTAATTGCTGTAGTAAGAGGAGTCACTTACTCATGTATAACCTACAAGATGCGTTAAGGTACGGTACAGGACAGTCCTGTAGCCGCTCATGCCCCGGCCCGCAAAGAACGGGACTGAAGGGGAACGCCGGAGAAAGCGCTAACCCAATACGGAATAGCGCGTCTCCGAAATCTTCCTGGAGTCCATCATCAATTATAGTTGTTGTTGCCATCGACCGTGCAAAAAAAAAGAGAAACCCCGGACTGGCGACCCCTCCTCTCACCCCTTCTCCACCACTCCGAGTTTCCGGTTTCTCACATATTCAATGGCTTCGACACTGTCCACTCGCGCGGTCAGGACGCTCTCCGGCCCCGCGTGCCGCACCCTCGCTCGTCCCAGCGCGATCGAATCCGCTCTCCTTCCGCGGCGAGCCTTGTCGACATCCACGGAGGAGGCGCCTGCCAGCCAGCAAGATCGGCCGCGGTGGTCCTACACGCCCGAGCGTGCAAAGGCCCCCTTCAGTCTGCGCATTGATTCCAAACGCCCGGCCTGGAACTCCAACTCCGACCCTAGGATCCTCGATCGGTTCTACATCGGCCTGCTCGGCCCTGACGGGGACAAGCTCCTATCGGACGAGGTCAAATGGCTGGCCGTGACGCACAAGAGTTTTGATCAGGGACGGAGAGGTTACAATGATCGTCTGGCTTTCTTGGGTACGTACGGGGGAGGAGGGAGAGGTGGAATGGGGGGACCGAAGGGCTCTCCGTCCCACTTACCGATGACATGACGGCGCGGCTAACCTTCGATTTCTTCCTGTCGATAGGCAAACGGATCGTCAAACTACAGGCTTCGCTGGCCCTGGTGCAGGGTCCGGCTCCCAGTGCCCCGACTCCGGACGCCTATGGCCGCGTGCCCTTCAGCCATCCCGATCTGGAGGGCTTGAACAACCTCTCCTATAACGTCAAGAACTTCATGACACACAAGGCCAAGATGGCGCAATTGGCAAGCAAATACTCACTCGCGAAGGTTCTGAGATGGTCTCCTCGGGAGGTGAGTGACTTGCATCTGTGAAAACGAAACCGATGCTGCTTTCCCCTAAATTCCCCGGTCCCTATCATGCTACAAATGGAGAGCGCACGCGAGCTGGGGAACAGGCTGTGGGCTAACATGTGGTCTCTCAAACTCTCTAGCCCCTCAACCTCCAGGCCTCCGGATTGGAGCTCGTTCTCGCCCACACGATGTACGCTATTATCGGCGCCATCTCGCTGGAGAAGGGCGGCGACTTCGCCAACAAGGTGGCACGTGAGCGGATACTCAAACCCCTGGGCTTTCAGCTCAAGGCATGAAGAAGTCGGGGAGGCAGGACTGAATTGAATTCTTCGGGGCAATTTTTCGCAGGGAGCATATCAAGGCGTTTATTTTCCTTTTTTTTTTTTTTTTTTTCCCTTCTGTTTTGGTCTTGGGGGGGATCTTGGTCCCATATGTGTACTTGGGGATCATCACTTTTCGTTCGACCGTATATTATGTATTTTTAACCACCACCACCACCACCACCACCACCACTACGACCTGTGCTATATGGAACTGCAAATACCAACCCGCAAGATTTTCTTCACTCTGTCCTGGATATTCGAGTACATAGCATATAGCAAGCTTAAAGGTCGATGATACATTTGGGAAGAAAAATAGGAATGTATGGTTCCTCTGACACCGCCCGAGTAACAGTAAGCAAAATACTCGGCCAGCTCTTATGGAACCCTCGAAGAATACGATTCTTAGTCTTCGCACCTTGGTATCGCAAGATCAGCCATGGAAAACCGAGAACAACCAACAGAATGTCGAGTTGAACTTGGAAATCGCTTTGTATGCAATTTACACTGGCTTGCACTGTCTAGAAAGGGCGTATGGTACAAAGAAAGAAAAGAAAAAAAAAAGCCGGAGGAAATTTCGCAGCAGAAAGACGAATTTATAGTGGGATGGGGGCCTGTGGCGCTAGACTCCTTTGAGAGAAGCGTAGCTCTTGAGAAGGCTTAGCGGCACGTGTCCTGATGCCTGAGGCGTGATTACTTACCGGGACGTTGGGTTGGTAATCTATGGCTAGAATGTGAAGGGGTCCAGTGTAAGATTTGTTTCAGGCCAGACCGACAGCCGCAATCCAGCCCATTGACAACTTTAGGTATGAGTTCACTCACTAACTTTAAGGTCAGATACAACCATCTGATACGTGCTATTGCTCGGTGAATGACTCTCTACTTTGTTGCAGCGCTGTTGATGCTTCTCCTCCATTGACCTCGACTGACATTGTTTCACCTTCAGCTCGAATCCCTCCCTCTTCTAGATCCAGCAAGCATGTCGAGTAACTAGTGGTCTGGCTGGCCTCTCCCGTTCACACTCGCCAGCGTCTCCCTCTCTCTCCCGTACCGACACTCCCCTTCCCATCTCCATCTCCTTCCTGACCACCTTCACTCTTGACCACTTTCTTACTCCCCCGACGTCGGATCTCCTCCCATCCTTGTCGCCATGGCGTCGGCTATTTTCTTTCTTGATCTGAAGGGCAAGGTAAAACCACCCCAGCAGTGCCTCCGCGTCCGTCCCTCCTGGTACCTGACCGTCTTAGTAGACCCTTCTAGCCCGGAACTATCGCGGAGACATCCCTATGTCCGCGGTCGAGAAATTCCCCATCCTCCTCAGCGACGCCGAAGAAGAGAGCTCCGCCGTCGCCCCCTGCTTCTCCCACGAAGGAATCAATGTACGTATCGACCTGCGCCCGCCGCACCGCCGCCGCCGCCGCAGCGGCCGCCGGTGCGGCGCACACACATGCACCTCCCTATTTACCCCCGCTGTTCCCCGCAGCCCGCACCCAGTGCTGCTGGCTGCGCACCAGCATCACCCACCACCCATCACTCTCATACCACTTCAATGCGTACTTGCTTGGAAAAGTGGCACCTACCGCAGCTATATCTGGGATTAGTTCGTGTTATTAATTATGGCATTCGACATAGTACCTCTACATCCGTCACAGCAACCTCTACATCCTGGCCCTGACGAAGAAGAACACCAATGCCACCGAAATCCTCCTCTTCCTACATAAGATCGTTGAGGTGTTTACGGAATACTTCAAGGTGCTGGAGGAGGAGAGTATCCGGGACAACTTTGTCATTATCTATGAATTACTCGATGAGATGATGGACTTTGGGTACCCGCAGACCACGGAGAGCAAGATCTTGCAAGAGTAAGTTTCTTTGATCGGTCTGCTGCTGCTCGCAAAGAAGCAATGAGCAGTTTCAATCTTCTTTGAGAATAGCGGGGTGCTGACTCGGGGCGCAATAATTCCAGATACATCACACAAGAATCGCACAAGCTCGAAGTCCAAGCCCGACCGCCCATCGCGGTCACCAACGCCGTCTCCTGGCGCAGCGAGGGCATCCGCTACCGCAAGAACGAAGTCTTCCTCGATGTCGTCGAGTCCCTGAACCTCCTCGTCTCCGCGTCTGGTAACGTGCTGCGATCGGAGATTCTGGGCGCCATCAAGATGAAGTGCTACCTGAGCGGGATGCCGGAGCTGCGGCTGGGCCTGAACGACAAGGTCATGTTCGAGACCACGGGCCGCGCCACGCGCGGCAAGGCTGTCGAGATGGAGGATGTCAAGTTCCACCAGTGCGTGCGACTCTCGCGCTTCGAGAATGACCGCACCATCAGCTTCATCCCGCCGGATGGCGAGTTCGAGCTCATGAGCTACCGGCTGAACACGCAGGTGAAGCCGTTGATCTGGGTGGAGTGTCTTGTCGAGTCGCACTCTGGTTCGCGGATGGAGTACATGCTGAAGGTGCGTCGAATCTCTTTTCCATTGGGTTGGGGCTTGGTTGACTGACGGCACGCATCCGCTACCACCGACAGGCCAAAGCACAATTCAAGCGCCGCAGCACAGCCAACAATGTCGAGATCCTCGTGCCCGTGCCGGAAGATGCCGATTCGCCGCGGTTCCGCACCAACATCGGCACCGTCCACTACGCCCCGGAGAAGTCCGCCATCATCTGGAAGATCAAGCAGTTCGGCGGCGGCAAGGAGTTCCTGATGCGCGCGGAGCTGGGCCTGCCCTCCGTCAAGGGCGACGACGAGCACGGCGGCGGCATGACGGGCGGCTTCGGCGGCAGCATGGGCGGCACCGGACAAGGCAAGGCCAAGCGGCCGATCAACGTCAAGTTCGAGATCCCCTACTTCACCACCAGTGGGATCCAAGTACGGTACTTGAAGATCACAGAACCAAAGGTATGTTGCCGCGCCTTCCCTCGATTCTGCTATCAGGCTAACCTCGATGGGACTTGACAGCTACAATACCCCTCCCTCCCCTGGGTACGATATATAACCCAGTCGGGCGATATCGCCGTCCGCATGCCAGATGTACAATGATGTATAGCGTTTCCAACCCTCCCACCCACCCCCTTTCGCATGTACCGTCTTTTTTTCTTTTCTGTCTCTTCTACTAGTCCAAATCAGATCTATTATAAACATTTTTTCTCCCCCTCCCCCTCCTCACCCATGGACTAGTCCCGTTCCTGGCAGTTCTATACATAGACAGTCATGAAAATAGTTTGGCTGTCGTGCCTTGCCCCCTTGTTTTCTGTTATAAGGTTGTATAGAGCCGCACGTAGCCCGTCGCGGACCTTCCCTTGAATTTCGTGTTTCTTGCTCAGTATGAATGATTATATCCCGACTTCTCCTCACTCCAGGCGGAAGTCTTCCGTCCTTGGGTCGTGATGGTCCTTGCTGTAGTAGTGTACATAACACATCGTGATCTCCGCTCTGGATCTCAGGTCTCGTGTCCCAGGTCCCAGGTCTCGGAAGAGAGGGGAAAAAAGGAGCTCAGATGCAGAACCCGCGGAAGGCTAACTAACGGCTGGTCGTGGAAGACCTCGTTGGCGGGACTTAGCCGAGTTCGGCCGAGAGAGAGAGAGAGAGAGAGAGAGAGAGCCGGAAAGAGAGAGAAAGAGAGAGAGAGAAAGAGAGAGAGAAAGAGAGAGAGAGAGAGAGGGAGAGCCGAAAAGACCATCCGTAGGGCCTAGGTAGTACTGACTAACGGGACCACCTACGTACTCCCTAGTGACTGGGCGCAGAAGTGGGATTTCCCGAGATAGGTCCAAAAGAAGATGACCTAGGAGAAGGAAAGCGGATAGGGGATGGGAGAGTTCAAATTACGAGGTATAGAAGTCCAGGAGTATGTAGGCTACTGCGTTCTCTGAACAATCAGGTGAAGGAATATATGGCTGTGACGACTATGCCATAGGATGCTTCGCGGGGGTATAGGAGCAGGAAACCGGTGCGAAGTGATCGAAGGATGGGGGTTTTATTCGGGTTATATAGGATTTCTTTTTGAGAAGGCTTGGATACATACACAGATACATACAGAATAAAGGCTGAGGAGATCGATGATGCGGCGCATGCTAATCAGGTTTGGAGATTGAAGGGTATCTTTAAAAGGATGGGATGGGATGGGGCAAGGAGCGTTGGGATTGGGTGGTTCAATGCACTGGGATGTCTCCGCTCGGGGCCAGTGGAATGGGAAGCGTGGGAGTTGGCTGGTGGGTGCGGTGCCTAGTTTGCTTGGTGATGCAGGCTAGATTGTTTGTGATGGGGTGGGTTAGAGGATGTAGGGGATGTGTAGGCATGTGGAGAGGAGGCGTCTATCAGACCTCCTCGGTTTTGACCCCCTAGACAGTGGGTAGATGCTCCTTATGATGGAAGTGGCGGTGGAGAGTCGCGCATACGCTCCTTGACACCGGATGGGCCGCGTATCAGTGGTGATGAACCTGATGGGAAGGTCAATTTGACCTCTTGATCGATCGATTTGATGCGTAGATCAATCATGCGCCCCGTTGGTCCCGTCGGGCGATTCGACGGTAGGGAGCGGGAATCCATCGCCGTGGCCGGTGGCTGCCGCTTTGGTGAAGCCCTCGCGGGCGAGCATGGTGTTGAGGACGGCGCAGTTGTAGGCCGCTTCGCCGGGGGGCACCACCAAGAAGATGTACGTGTTGTCCGTGAACCGGCCGAGGAAGACGTTGAACTGCGGGGTCTTGGTGTGCATGACGACGAACCCCGCGGACGCGGGCGTGGTGTGGGTGTTGCGGGCGGCGCAGTGCTTGAAGGCCTTCATGATGTTGGAGAGGCGCTCGTGGCGGTCGTAGATCGGGTTCATGTCGCCGATCTCGGACGACACGGACGTGACGGTGAGGAAGGTGGAGCGCTCGAAGAGGATGACCTCCTCGGCATCCACGCGTTTGGCGAATGCGTGGAGGAACCGCTCGATGACCGTCAGGTTGGGGATGAGCTTGTGGACGATGCCGGCCCAGGCCTTGTAGAGGGACTGGTCCCAGATGCTGCTGCCGAAGGTGTCGATGGAGAAGTGTTCCGACCGGCTGCGGATCATGGCGGAGCGTTCGTCGTAGATCCGTTGCCGGTGCTCGGCCTGAATGAGGTCGAGCTTGTGGACGAGGCAGAAGACGTGAGCGTTGGGGCTGTACTCCTTCAAGGCATTGATGATGGCGTTGTAGGTGTCGAGGTCGCGCTCGACCTCGCGGGACTCGATGTCGAAGACGTAGATGAGGACGGCAACGTCGGAGAAGATGTTACCTCGTTGGGAAGCGAGGTAGGTCTCCATGAAGGCATCCTGTCTAGAATGAGGAGAGTTCGGTCAATGGATGGATTATTCACTGCATTGACTGCAAGACCCGAGGTGTTGGTTGACCTACCCTCCGCAATCCCAAAGGTTAAGCGTGAGGTTCCCCATGAACTTGACATGACTATGCTCGACATCAATGGTGGCACCCAGGCGTCGGACATCCTTGGCCACGTAGTTGCTGAAGATAATGGATCGCATAGAAGACTTCCCCGAGCCACTCTTTCCCATCAGGAGAACCTTTCTCTTCTTCTTGCGGAGATCCATATTTGGAGGGGGGGGGGGGGGGGAATTGCTATCCCGTTAACCGTACCCCGCACTTAAAAGAAGGATAGAATCTCAACGGGAGAGATGAGGAAGGAGGAAAAGAGGGAGATATAAATGGGAGAATATAGAGGATTTGTACCCATCTGAGAGTGGATCTTGCAAGGGGAAATTGTAAGTGGAGGTAGAGAGACTACAGAACGAAGGCTCACTCAAGCAAAGGGCCGGAGGAGTCGCTCAACCAGCCTCCCGCCCTCCTCTCAGCGTCATCGCTGTTTGGGTCAACAATGTTCCGAGTTCCGAAGGCCGCCCTGTCACGTGCCGTTGCACGCATCGGGTCATTTCATCTCAACGCACAAGTTAATGCTAAGATGTATCATAAAGACTGGCCTGTATGTACAATTGACTATACGAGCACTTAAAACTTTCTTTGCGACTTCTTTGCGACTTCTTTCGACTTCTTTCAATCCATTCCCCTGTAATGATTGATGTAGATGTACAGGCCAATATCCATGTGTACATGAAAAGTAAAATATCAGAATCCCACCCCAAATAGAAACAAATGTACAACAGAAGCCAATTAGGTATAACATTCAAGGTGATCCAGTCCAGGATCGACCCGAATGGAGTTCTTCACACACAGAGAGTGGGAGAACAGTAAATATGTAACAAGGCGAAGGAATATCCGGTCATCAAAGTCATAAGCACTTCCACCAGCTGTAAGGTAATCAGCAAACGCAAGCTGGCGGAGTCAGGTATCCAGAAAATCAACGAGGTATGCGATCATTAGAAAACAGTGCCGTCCGAGCGGATCATGATGGGGGGCTCCTTCGTATTGGGCCTGGATACTTCGGCGATTTCGCGACCACCCTAGGGTTGATTGTTAGCATGTTTTCACCTTTAATGAGTATCCGACATAGAATTCCAGCGTACCTTCCATGAGCCTGCCTCTAGCATCTGTGCAAGTGTCAACTGGTCTTCTCCTACCAGCCCCAGCTGCCCGTTGACTTCTGACAACAGCTCGTCGAGGAAGCCAACAGTGGCGGCGCGCCACTCCACCACCACATCATCATCCGTCGAGAAAAGGGGCACAACCTCGACATTTGGCTGTCCTTTGATCTGAGCGTTCTCTCTGTATGCCGTGAGCCCGCGCTCCAGGTCTTTCTCCTTCAGACTCAACAGTCCCATATCAATCAGGAGGCCGCCGTTGCGATATTCAGGGAGACCCGTCAACAGTTCACTGCCCGCAAAGTGGATCTTCATCAATTTCGACATGGGAACCATGATGGAGTAGCAGAGCCATTGCGTCAATTTGTGGAACGGGACGATATTCTCCCAGGGCTGTGCGGGGGGCGATTTAGGCAAATCAGAGCAGGGCCATGCGTCTCCGATAGACAGGCCATCAATCTGCGTTCTCGAGGGGGGCCAGATCGGGGTGAGTCCATCCATGAGCACACTCCAGAGGGTGGTGATAGGAACGATCGGAACGGACGAGGCGAGTGTGGACGGGTGAGAAAGAAGGTAATCTGCATATCGTAGGTTAGTTGGCGTTAGGCAGAAGACAGACCGGTCGGTCTTCGCTTACCTAGCAAGTTTCCAGGTCGCGCATCGACGCCGAAGAAGTCTTGGTTGTTCAAAGCTTCCGAAAGTCGGATCAACAGTCCAGCGCGACCTTGAATGCCGGCGAGCGGGTTCTGCTCCGAGTGTTGCATTCCTTTAGCAAGCACCTCCACGGTAATCTTCTTCAGGCCAGCGCCGTCCACCTGACAGGGTTCTGTGGGGTCGCTACTGAACAAGCCACTCTTGAACATTTCCAACGTAGCTACTGCCAAGCCTTCGCTGCGAGAGTAGATCTTGCCCGACTCCTTGGATTTGTAGGACCATCCGTTCCCTGCGCCCGCATCGAGAAGAACGGAGACGACAAACAAATCAATCAGCCGACGGGTTCGTTCTTGCGCGTCAATAGTGCTAGGCCAGGACTGAAGCAGTTGGTTGACGCGGGGTCGTCCACCCACGTCGAAGTGCTGCCAGCGTCCATGAGGAGGGATCGAGTCGTAGTCGGGAGCATAGTCTCTCTAGAAGGAACCAGCTTGGTTAGCACCGAATCCCGAGGCAAATACGGCGAGGATCTCAAGTGCGTGGCGTTCTCTTACCTTGATGATAGATACAATGTACGACGCCGTTGCGATGAATTTGCTCATGTCCACATCAAAGTGGTTAAGTCGGTTTCTCTTCGCCTTGTTGAGAACGTATGAGCATCTTTCGCGGACGGCGTGGATGCTCCGCAGATAAGCTGCGGGATCCAGGGCTGGATCGGGCGGTTTGGCAATCGGCATCTCTGGTATGGAGGCAGGCAACCCGCTTCCTTTATACCCCGGGGATCTCAACGAGGCACTCGAGGTCCGGGCACTGTTGGCGGAGGCAAAGGATTCTTGCTCATCCTTCTCACTCTGGATCGAGTTCTTAGAGTCCTTGCGCTTGAAAAGACCCATGGTGGGCGGAGAGTGTGTTGGTTAAGAGGTAGAGGGGGTGGGTGGGCGAGATAGATGAAACACAAGAGTGAGAGCGTCCACAGCGCTCAGAAAGAAGGAAACTAAATGGCTTCCCGTGAAGAAGTCGAGGATGGTAAGAACCGAGGAGAAAGAACGATAAAGTTCCAAGGCTAGACTGAACGTCTGGTGTCAGCAGCAGAAGTGCCGAACGCAAAATTGGGCACCCAGAAGAGAAAAAGGTCATAAACAGAACGAAGAGATCTGCAGTGGTTGCTCCTGGCGGGCGAGAGTGAGAATGAGAAGGGAAAAGAGAGAGAGAGAGAGAGAGAGAGAGACTGGAGTGACGGAAAGGAAAAAAAGGACAGGCAGGCCCTTAGTTTTACATATGAGTTTACTTTTGGGATCTGGCTAGCTGTCTAGATTTCGCTTTTCTTCTTTTAATCTGAATGTGAATTTTATTTTTGGGGAGGAGGGGGGAGGGGAGAGGGGAGAGTGAATTATTTTTACATGAAATTACCATGTTTTCTTGTATTTTTATTTTTGTTTTTGTTTTCTTATTTTTATTTTTTATTTTTTTTTTCTTGTTCATTTAGATCAAGGTTAGCAAATGGAGGGGGAAAAAGAGTCCAAACTACTAACTAATAATAAGGAGGGGAAGTAATAATAACAATAATAACAATAATAACGACAACAGCAACAACAGTGTAATACAGAGCGGGGGCAGTCGAGGGGAAAGTCGACCTTAGGGAACATTAGGAAAGGTTAGGAAACTAAGGGAAGTTAGGAACCTTAGCAGGGCTACTAAGACCTCCCTCATTGGCACAAAAGGACCCGGGTGAGTGAGCCACGGCCCTTTCTACGGCGCAGAACCAGTAACCTAGTCTAGTCGAGTCTCGGAGTCGGGAGGTGGAGAGCTTGGGAGGGGGAGGGGAGGATGTTTAAACCGGCTGCATGGCGGGTTTTAGTCTCTGATAGAGACAGATGGATTTTGGTTTCTCTAGTGAGTCTAGTCAGGGGGGGCCATACAGTGCATCCTGCATCCTGCATATTGCATACACAGTACACACCAACTGTTAGCCAAGTAAACATAACCTAACATAACATAACAGGAGGCAATTACTGATAGGATAGGTGCTCGTTTATGTCAGTTGTTCAGTCAGACCTATTACTTCTGGCCCCGCAAACCAACCGGTGCTCTCAAAGACCTGAGCAGCTGAGGGGTCAATGAGTTTATCGAGATTATAGTGTGATTGATGACCATCGAGGCAACACATCCGAAGCTAGTGATGAGGTCAGAGCCGTCGCAATCTCACCCTGTTCTTTATCTAAAGTCCTAGACTTATACAGTACTTGTAGATTGTACACTGTGCAGTAAAAGTACTGTACTGTACTGTGTGCCCTAAATCTCCTGCGATGCATGGCAGCTGCATCCATCTCAGGACCGCATACAACTGCAATACCGGACTTTGCTGTATTATACAGTACCATCCTCTTCTGGTACCATACCATACCTAATCAATACCTCCTCGTCACTACAGGACCACCAACTATTCGTACTAACTTACTCACCATGCGCCCCTCAAGGCAGCTATCAAGTGAGCCACTGTGTTGTGTGCCAATTTCCCAGTATGGGGCATCTGCTACAGAAATGGGGTCAAGAGGGACCGCAGGACGCAGGACGCAGGACGAAAAGGCCACCTTCAACCCCCCTCCCTCTCCCCTCCCCCCGTGCTACGGCCGACAGGCAAGTCGGCTGTCCTGGACCCAGATCGATGGAACCAATGAAAAGTAAGTTTAACTAGTGAGGATCAGAGAAAAAAAAATGGTAGTCTAAGAGGAGCAGGGTGAGCACGGACAGACTCGCGCTCAAGGCTGCTCCGGGTCTTGGAGTCTTGTCTCTTGCGCCGCCGCCCTTTTCCCCCCCTCGCCCCATTCATGCGGATCTAGCAGTTTGCCGGCAGCCATTTTCTTTCCACTCACTGCACATCAAAAGACCTCGCTTATTTTCTGCTACCGTCTATCTTAACTCGATTAGGAATTACTACAATTGCATCTCACCTGAAAGAAAGAAAAAGAAAAAAAAAAAAAAACAGTCTTCAAAGACCCCGAAGTCCGCGGGCGGGGCAGAAAGCGCAAATGGGCATGAAGGCCCTGTCGTTGTTGTCGTTGTTGGTGTTGTTGGTGTTGTTATTGTTGACTTAGGGATTGAGGAGGCTTTGTTGACTGCTGCGAGCGATTTCGGTGGATCTTCAGGACATGCCCAATGACAATCCAAAGATACAACCCTACTCAAGTACCAGCTTCGAATTACCTTGCTGATTGTCCGAACCTAATTCGACCTGCGAAAGCTCCCTGGTATCCGCGCGGATAACAGCCGAGCCCACCTCAATTGGGTTTCTACCCTATCGGTTGTTTTCCCCTTCCCTCTGAGACGAATACAGAACAATTACCAAGGAAGCGATGAAAAAGGCGACAACCCAAGGGCGTGCGCCGAGAGCTCAGCCAAGAAGACAGGGGATCTTCTCACTGTGTGGGTGTCGGAGGCGGAATGCGATACACTGACTGTTTCGCACCATCGACTCAGTAAGTAGAATAAAGGTCCCTCCATTGCCAGATATGCGCATTTCCATCTCATAAGAGATTGACACACTACTCCAGCTTTGCCAGCGCTAGATGCCCCTAGCAATAATGACCAAGCTTTAGATCCACTGCCAGTGGCAAACCGGTCCCAGTCACCCCCGACACGGTGGCTGGAGACGGCACCAAGCGTCTGGGTGTCAAGAAAGGCCGCTTGACTGTGACACATACGCCTCTACGGAGTCCGTACTAGACTACGGATATCCGACTTTTGCCACCTTCAGCACTCGGAAATATTATACTACTCATCTAAGCCTCAATCCCAGATCCGAATAAGCTACTCGAGTAGGTCGGAGGTAACTTATCGGCCCCTTCCGAGTCTGCTCATGTGACTCCGTTAGCAGCAACACGGAACTGCGATACTCAGGGATTTCACCTATCAGCAGATTCCTTTCCCACCTGGTTCTCGGTAGCTCTAGTAGGCAATTGCGAGTCAGTGATCGAAGCCATTATAGGGGGATTCGCAAATAGTTTGCTCCTGCGGGGCGGCCGTTCCACATTGTCTCGAGGATGATCATGGGGAAGAACCATATGACCCTCGAGTATTATTGAGCATTGACTACTTACTAGCCGAGGATCTAAGGCCCCTGCTTTCGACTAGGTATGGGCCATTCATCACTTGGCCTTTGCACCTGCTACTAAGGCCATTACATCATCTGAGCCGTCTCTCGCGTCCTTCACAGGTGAGTGCGAGTCGTCATGCTATCACTAACTCACTATTGTAGTGGCACCTCGAGAAGTGAGTCTAGTTCGGTACTAGCCTTTGTACTAGATCGGCAACTCTATTTGCATAGTCATCCACGAAATGCGCGCTCCGAACGGGGGCGATGCGCCGATGCGCGCGGCTATAGCTTGGAGTGAACCTTAATGACTCACTCTTCGGCCGTAGCCTCCTCCACACCGGCGTCGATCTTAACCTGCAGCTTGTGTGCGAGATGTGCGTCTGTGACAACTACAAGCCTACACCTCATATTCGCGGCAATATGGCAATGCGACTGACATGTTTTGCTGGTGTGCAAATTGCCCGTGGGCTTTGCGCCATAGTACGTGGGTCGTCGCGTATATGAACCATGGATCGCAACAAGTCCAAGCGCCGCCAAAAGTTTGGAACGGGGATCTGCCTGGGGCAACACTGGGAGCAGCTCTTGACCGTGCTCGTGTGTGTGGAACACATATCCACTGACAGTGGATACTGGATGTCAATGCCCGTGTGAGGCTGTCCCGCTGCAGATGAGCCGATAAGTCTCCTGCAGGCTGCAGAGCGGGACTCACCTCAGCTCTGGTGCCCAAACCTGTCAATGATCCAAGAGGCTGACTAGCGACACGCTGCCGCTTCAAGTGTCAGAGGCGGAGGACTCGTAGCGCACTTGGGTCACTGCTTGGCTCGACTGCATTCAACCAGATATCGATGTTTCGGCGCTACAAGCTGTTGATGTGGAGAGATGAGATCTGCGAGCCCGTTGATGAGGCTACCATTCGTGACAAAGATGTACTGTACCAGAGTAGGTATGTCGTACACTTGCTTCATATCTTCCCCACAGATTAGGGTGCATCGTGATAGGTTTACCAACTGATAACTGCCGCTTGATCGGACGATCATCGGTACATCCATGCGTGGTTATGTGGTCACCTTTGTCACGTCAAAACGCCCAAGCCACCGCCGTGAGCTCGAGCTAGACGGTGTCCATTGCGATAAACATCCCCGCATTGGGGTCTTTGTTGGCGAAACCTCTAGGTGGTCTGATGTTCTATAGATCCGTAGGACTTTCCTCAGTGTCTTCTGACATTTCTACTTTGGGGCCACACCATGTATGTATGGCTTGCAGGCACATGAAAGCAGCGCCTCGTCCAAAGCTCGGCCTTTACTCGCCATGTACCATGCAGCATGCATTGCGCATGTTCTAGTTACTATCATGGGGGCCGTGATTCCAGCCCGGTGCGCAGGATTACACGTGCTCAGACAGCTCAAAGTACATACAAAGCAGGTACTGTACCATACCGCCCGCATTTGACCCTGTTTTCAGCACCGACGGTACAATACCTACTATACCATAACTTACCAAGGAGGGAGAAACGACAACGGGCTGATGGTAAACTCAGTATGGTAAATTCATTAGCCGATAGATAAACTTCCCCATTGCATTCTCGCGCGGTTGCCTCTAGTCATAACACCGAGCTTGTCTCTTAATTCCTGCTGTCTTGTGCGGCCAGAAGTACCATCCTCGCTTGTCGTTTTGATTCCCTGATCGGGGAATGTAATCAATCCCCCTTAGCGGCCCCACCTCAGGGTACAGTACAGTACCTCAGGCTGCCAACTCAAGTGGGATAAAGCATTGGACCGCACACAACCCACAACATGTGGCTGACAGGCTATACTAATTGCGCCCTGGTACCCAACCTCTCTACCTCGGCCAAGGACGTGCATCGTACGACACTGTGGACAGCTTCTAAGATATGACGCATAACTCAGGCTAGCTGGCTCAATGGCTTTCGATCAGAGACACATTTATTGTGCTTGACCTCTTATAGCAAGCTACTGCATAAGCATGTACATACTAGACAGTAGACCCCTCCTAGCCTCCTTCCCTTTCACCATGCGCCGGCGTGCCGCTAACGCGGAGGGACACGGTCCTGGCCGTCCTGCTGGGTCTGCCGGATTGCATGCTTAAGGTTCATCAAGTAGGCGTCTCAGAATACGGGTACGTACAATGCGTTCCGTCTCGTATTTACCTAACTGTACATACGTATGCTTGCTCTCTAGGCAAGGCTGCTGCTGAGTACGTTATATGCTAGATATCAGTGACTACGTGCGTAGTGCGGTGACCTGCGCGATTAGACCCTTGAGACCCCTCAAACCGAGAACCTCGAACAACAACCATCGTAGGACTGTCTCTTATACATCATTCCCCGAGTGTCTTTGGCACGAAGAGCCTGGTTCACTTGACCCTCAACCTCAACCTCAACCTCGAACCCGTGTTAGGATAATCGAAACACAAAAGGAGAAACGACAAAAAAAGCAATCGACAGCGCTGGGATTCGAACCCAGGCACCCGAGGGTATGAGATTTCTAGATCTGTTGCGAATAGCACGCAGATATTCAAGTCTCACGCGTTAACCACTCCGCCACACTGCCATGACTTGGAAAAAGTGGGACCCGAAAGGACGCCATACAGTATACGCCTCGCTGGCGCATCACGTGATACACAACAGCTATACAACTTTCCGTATTCGTTGAACCTTATTGACCAAAAGCATATCGCAGTCATTTGTTCTCGGCTGTGTATTCTCAAGAGCCCGTAGCTGTGCAGCAGCTTCTTGTTTACCCTTGTAAGAATGGTCAAGATCCCCACAAAACTCTATTCGTCGTCGTGCTTATCCACTCCGGGTATGATCACCGCTGTCGACTATTGGCAATGCGCGTCCCTCATCTAAATGGCTCCTGTCAATTTCGATGGATGGTAAATCTGGAACATAGGGTACCTTGCTAGTACTCATTAGTTACTTTGTATGCCAACTGTTGAGATGCCATGTGAAGACGTTGAAGTTCCAGCCTTGCTACTTGTCAGCTGGTCGATCGTTCGAAGCAACCCTTCCATGATGACGACCAAACACATTAGTTCTATTCCACAGATCTCAAGGCAAGCCAGCCTGATAATTCAGACCTCCATTTCGCATGCAAAGCGGAAACCTTCCCGCACAAGACTGCGAGTCTCGTGCATGCAGTACTCAACTCAAAGCGCGGAGAGGAGCGTCATCGCATCTCCGTCGGCACGAGACCAGAGAACAGCCACCACCCACGGAGCAGCCTGGAAACCTCTGGTCAGTCTGTCTTGCCATTACGAGACCTCTCGCCTAGAACTTCCCTGCACTGAGGGTTGATGATGCTGATGGAGTCACCGAGAGCCACCGGGATCCATCCATCCAGACCAGCTCTGCCCAATCCCGGCCAGGGAGTATGGAAGGCATGGACGGTGTCGGGAAAAGCTAGGGTTGGGATGCTAATCTGGGCTGGCGTTTCCACTTTCTCCAGAACGAATTGCCGCGCTGTTTGGTCGGCGTCAGACCCGATTGCAAACCTACGGACCGTGTCATTCTCCCATTCGGGACGTCAGGATGTCCTTTCTCCACCGCTGGAAGGAATCCACTGCTGATCTGCCTCCTTTGTGCCGTGACAGATGGGCTTCCCCTGCCGCTCCCAAGGGTCAGACCCGGAATCCCTGGTCAAGTCCTTTTCGGGACTGTGTGTGGCCTTGATCAAAGCGAAGAATGAGAACGGCTGTGGAATTGATCGTCTGTCCTTTGCTGATATCATCAATTTGCCGCATGACGCACTAAATTGGAATCCTCTGCCTAGGCAGTATGAGTATGGGTCCCAGGGGATGCTCAGGTGCTCGTCCAATGCTGAACACGATGGTACTTGTAGAAGACCTGATGTCTCTTCTGCTCTCTAGACTATTCCGCCAGATGAGAGCTTTTCCAATCTAGCGGAAAGCTCCGAGACAGTCAACAATCCCTGCAAGGCCCGATCCAGCCAAAAGTTAATGCCGAAGCCTCTGAGACTCAAAACCCGATGTCGTCGATGAAGGGGTTAGTAAGCGGCTGCACACGCCGGAGATTCATCGTCACGTGGGAATGATCACACAGCCACATCGTGCCAACCACGTCAGCCACGTCAGCCACGGTGACGATCGCGGCCCTCCAACAGCCAGGGGAAGCTGGCGACAGCCGCGGACAAGGCCATCGAACTACTCCGTACCTTACCTCCCCTTCTGACTCGGAAATTGGACGCAGGACCTGACACTCTTTCATTGAACCTACTGTCACCTTACATTGCGGCTCAGGTCCACAAGCTCGACTCATTGCCGACTCAGTCAACTTAATCCCCACCCCCGCATGGTATACTACGTTGATGGTGGGTTCACCCTCACCTGCGAATTACTTCTCCGACCCTAATTCCAAGCGCCTAGGCACAAGCTCATTGATTCCTCACACCCTATCACAATGGATGACTTAAGCGGTCTCAACTGGGCGTCCACCTCGTCCAACAATGACGCCCGGAAGCCTCCCCCCATGAGCTCGGGTTCTTTATTCCAGAATGTCCGTCGCAGTGAACTATCTGGCCGATCCACGCCGTTATCTGCATCCTCCGGCCCCTCCAATCCTCCGTCAAAGTCCGCAACACCGGATAAAGACAGCTTTGCAAACTTGGTCTCCTTCAATGCAGCTACCGCCAACAAGAATCTCTCGCTTCTCGAACGACAAAAACAGCTGGAGGCGGACAGGGCCAGAAAGGAGGCGGAGAAGAGATCCCACTTCGAAACTCAGTATGGGGGACAGAACAACCAGTTCTGGGACAGTCTCGAGCGAGGTGGAACCCCGACAGCCTCCGCGCCTTCCACGGCCCCGGGACAGCAGAGCGCAGCCTCGGCCGACGAAGATGATATACTTGCCGCCTTCAATGCATCCGCACCTGTAGATGCCTCGACACACTTTCCTGTACCTAGTGCAAGCCCTGCGCCGCGGGTCGGAGCGGGCTCCTCTCAGGCTAGCCATAACGGAGCAGGCGCACCGCTGCACGGGGGCAGCAGTATGGCTTTCCCCGACGACGACGACGATCCGTTTGGCCTCAACCAGTTGAAACCCAAGCCCGCGCAACCGTCGCAGCAGCCTCAAGCTGCCAACGATGATGACGATTTCCTCGGTTTGTTGGGTAAGCCAGTCTCCGAGCTCCCTCGGCCAGAGCCTCCCGCCAAACCACCTACGCCCCTGGAAACCGAGCATGATGCTCCATCCCCAAGACCTAGAAGTGGGATTGACCACGCCATCGCGGAGCTTGTCGATATGGGATTCCCTGCGGATAAAGCCAGCCAGGCGCTGCGCATGACGCCATCTGGTACGGATGTTCAGGCGGCTGTCGGCTTGCTTCTCACTCAAGCGCATGAAGAATCCCGTCAGAAGTCCCGGAATAGGCCGTCCGGGGGTGACCGCGCCCCCGCCCATCCTGAGAGAAGCAGAGAACGGAATGAAAGACCTAGCCGCGATGTGCCCTCATGGATGCAACAAGAGCGGTCCCGTAGCAACAACCGCTCGCCAATGTCCGCGGAAAAGGACCCGTCTCAAATCGCAGCCGCATTTGGAAATAACCTGTTAAAGACGGCGAACTCTCTGTGGAAGACTGGAAACAAAAAGCTGCAGCAGGTGGTCCAAGACTTCAATGTGGATCATGATCCCAGCCAGCCGCGATGGATGAGAGAGACACCTGTCCATGCTCATGGCGAACCTTCTGGTGATCGTCCCCGAGAAGATCGTTCGCGGACTTCTACGCAGCCGCAGGCACGACCTGAGAACATGACCGATGAAGCGCTGTTGCTCGAGTCAGGAGGACCAGTTCGTTCGTCACGAAACCCTGCACGGTCGAATGATGGGCCTGCGCCTCGCACGGCCAGCACCAACGTCAGGCGACAACCGTCTCCACCAAGAGAACGGCCTGTACAACAGCCTGCGTTCATGCGGCAGACACCGAGGGCTGAAATGAGGGACTCTAGATCCCGTTTGACCAAGTCTGCTGTGGAGGAGCAGTCGGCGCAGGCTTACGTTAGCCCCGCAAGAAGAAAGCGTCCTGTCGCCCAGTCTCCTGCCTCGGAGCCCAAAGTCGACCTGTTTGATTCCGCAGCTCCAGCTCCACCGCCGAAGCCGAAGCCCTCACCTGCACCTGCTCAAGCCTCGCGTTCCTCCACACCATCCAAAACCCTACCCACCCGACCGAAGGCTCCGCCACGATCAATCCCTCCAGTGTCGCCACAAGCCCTTTCTTCGACCCATCGCCAACGAGAAATCGCCGCGGATGCTTACAAGCGGGGCGACTATGGTGCCGCACATGAAGCCTTCTCCGCAGCTCTGACACCTTTGCCGGACCGACATCCCATTACCATCCTCATCCGCAGCAATCGCGCCATGACGGCCTTGAAGGTGGGTGAGCCCAAGGTGGCAATCGGAGACGCGGACACCATGTTGGAGTTGATTGGCCCAATGAAGGGCGAAGGCGAGAGCATCGACCTCTGTAATGGTGAGGCCGCCAAGCCGATGAAGGACTTCTTCGGCAAGGCGCTGATGCGCAAGGCCGAGGCGTTGGAACAGTTAGAGAGATGGACTGAGGCCGCACAGACCTGGAAGCTCGCGGTTGAAAGTGGACACGGAGGCAGCACCAGTATTCAAGGTCGCAATCGCTGCGAAAAGGCCGCCGGTATCAGCAAGCCTGCCGCCAAGCCCGCCGCGCCTGCCCGGCGCCCACCGGCTCCTACGCCGAAGAAAGCATCTGCTCTGGACGATCTGCAAGGTTCATCTGGCGCCTCGTCAGAAGCCGTCACTCGCTTGCGAGCAGCCAACCAGGCCGCGGAGCGCGCCGACGAGGAGAAATTCGCCCTTTCGGAGAGCGTCGATGCCAAGCTGGCGGCATGGAAGGGCGGGAAGCAAGACAACCTCCGGGCCTTGCTGGGCAGTCTGGACAGCGTGCTCTGGCCCGAGGCCGGCTGGAAGAAGGTCAACATGTCCGAACTCATCTTGCCCAACAAGGTCAAGATCCAGTACATGAAGGGCATTGCCAAAGTGCATCCCGATAAGGTGTGTAAAAGCCTGATGTTCATGCTCATGATCCGTCTTCAGCACTGACACTCTTCATTTAGATCCCCACAGACGCCACGACAGAGCAGCGGATGATCGCCGGGGCAGTCTTCGGCGCCCTGAACGATGCTTGGGACAAGTTCAAGAAAGAAAACAACCTCTAAACAAACCGACCAATCGATACGAAACCTCGGTTTTGCCCGTCATTCACCCTTGAATTCTTTCCAGAGATTACCTCTTCTTCTTGTCTCCTCGCCATCCTAGCCTCAGACCCTTTTTATTTTCGAACCCCTGCTTGGGGGGGCTAAGTGATCTCATGCTTTCCACACACACATAAATTCATATTCTCCAATTTCTCGTTGTACTCTGATGGCTGCTGACGACGTGCGCACAAACGAAGCCCATGAAATCTCTTCCCCATATTAGCATTTTCATTTCTCTTGTACATAGATAGAACTAGAAAGGGGGCTGTTGGGCATTCATCCCCTCGTGCGTGATTATTCTCTGATGGCATGAGATGACACATTGTAGACCTTTCTCCAATTGATTCGATCGATCCGCCCCACGCAGAAAGCCGAGCACACCCACTCACTCTCTTGCGGCATGGCCGGGCTTGACATACGCCTCTGCAGTATCCGTGTACATCGAGAATCTACATCCCTGGTGGGGGTTGAAGGACAGGATTACATCGCGTCTGGGGAGACAAACCCTAATAATCTCTTTTGTGGGTGAGACGGAAAACTAACTAAGCTTCTTCGGAGGCATCGGCTGGCTTTTCTCCCACTACCTCCTCCTCCTGCTGCTTCTGTTGCAGCTGTTCCTCGGCTTCCTCGCGCTGCAGCTGTTCGCGCTTGAGCTGCTTCCTTCCCTTGGGCTTGTCGGTTTGCATGGGCTGATCGACGCGGTGCGGGGGCCACTTGTCGCGGCATTTCCGCTCGTCTTCCGCGGTCCACTCGCGCGGCAGGACGGCGAAGACCAGGTAGGAGGTGTGGGTCTTGAGGTTATCTTCGGTGCGGTGGACCAGACGGCCTTGTTTGTACAGCGGGATGTTGCTGGATGGGGGGGCCGCGTGTTCCTCCTTTGCGGGGCCGGCCGCTGCAGCCGCAGCCCCCGAGGACGCCGGCACAGGGGTGGTGGTGGCGGCGGTGGTGCTGTTGTTATTGTTGTGATCCTCATCCTCCAGCTGCTGCTGCAACTCGCGGTACTTCCGGGAGTTCTCCTCGACGTGGCGCATCTTGGAGACGGCCTCGTCGACGGACTTGGGGAAGACGACGGCGCCGCGCACCTTCTCGTACTCCAGCCCGACCTTCTCGCGCTTCACGTCGATGCGGTGGTTGTTGACCTCCACCATCGAGATGTCCAGCCACGACAGCTGCCGCAGCACGCTGACCGTCCGCTGCACCTGCTCCAGGCAGGGGGAGAATGTACACAGGTACACCGGCGACGTCGGGTCCAGCGGCGACTCCGCGCCGGACGCCGGGTGCCGCACCAGGTGCTTCAGCGCGAGCCACGGCGCCGGCAGGTCCAGAAACACCGCGTTGGCCTTGGGGGACGTCCCCGTCTGCGCGTCCCCCACGAGGAACCCGTCCTGGTAGACGTCCCGGTGCGTGACGTGCACCAGTCCCTCCAGGCCGTGCTCCTTCAGCTCTTGCCGCACCTTGCCCACGCGCTGTTCGTGGAATTCGAAGCTGGAGACTTGGCCGAGTCGCTTCCTGTGGGATGAGGAGGAGGTGGAGGGTGAGGATGGAGAGGGTGGTGGTGGTGGTGGTGGTGCTGCTGCTGCATCGGCGCTTGCGTTTGTTGACGTGGGCGTCGTGGGGTATCCGTTGAAGACCGCGCGGACGGCCGCGTGCGTGAACGAGCCACTGCCCGCGCCGGCCTCGATGATCGAGCTGCCCGGCCGGGCGCGCAGCCGGTGCAGGATGTAGCTGTAGTCCGGGGTGTAGACGACCTGGGTGCGGTGCGGCAGGGACATGGTCCACAGCTCCGGGGTCGGGTAGACGAGGTGCAGGAATCCGCTGGCCGCGGCGACGGCGGCCTGCGGCGAGGCCGAGTGGCTGTGGCTGTCGGTGCCCTCGGCCGCCGGGGTGCTCGCGGCGGAATCATGGGTGAGCTCGTCCGCTTTGCGCTTCAGCTGCCGGTTCTTCTTCTGCGGGCCGCGGCCGCGGCGCGACCCCGTGTCGACCTTCGAGGCGATGATCTGCGACCCCCACGGTTGGCCGGTGAGGGTGGTGTGCGGGAAGGAGCCGAAGCGCGTGGTCGTCACTTTCCCTTCCTTGTAGCCGGCGTTGTCTTCGTCGTGGAGCTGCAGCACGGTCGGGATGGCTTGGTCGCGGCGGAGGTGGAGGAGGGCCAGCTGGTTGAGCTGCGAGTGGGAGCCCGGGGTGAGGAATGGTGAGGCCATTTTTTGGGGGGTGTGTGTCGGTCACCGCGTGAAGGCGAGGATTGACCTTGGGATATGATGGAAGTGTCCCCGTCGCCGAATTGAGCTGCTTTCTTCGACTTCTTCGCCTTCTTCAACTTCTTCAACTTTCTTTTGCGACGGCGGCGTCACTTGCTGAAGATCCTCCGCTCTAGCCTCGATTGGGAGGCTGGCTTAGGGCTTAGGGCTGTAGATGTGCAGATGTGGAAGGCGGTGAAGCGTGTGGAGGAGACGGCGCTGATTGGCTACCTTCGGCTGTCGGCGGTTTCTACGGAGTACTTAGGTAGTTACGTTCCTATAGTTCACTGCAGAGACTCTTGACGTTGGGATACATAGTCATTCAATTCTTGCACGTTATGGACTCAATACTACTCTTCAGCTCTTAATCTTAAGAGATTGCTCCAAGATTGCTCCAAAGGGGAGGCGCTGTGATCTCGGAGGTTTCCATCCATCCATCATCTGATGAGCTCGTCCATCACATGCTGCAATCCCCCGAAAGGGTCAATAACATGGTGAATACTTGGGGTCAGGAAACTAGAAACATCATACGAAGAACGTCCAGAGTCAAGAAGGTCTGGCTTAGTCTCACATTTCCTGGTAACTAATCCAAACCTGGTCATACATCCATGCTCACTGGCCTCTGTCTAGGCATGGCGCCTCTTTCTATTACTGATCATTAACCTCGGGGCGCTGAACCTCGGCAACTTGGCTCTTCCCCACAAGGGGTCTCGTCTCCAACGTCTTAACGCGGCTTTCCCCAGACTATCCCCAACTCTCCAGGACCGTTAAACTTCACATTTCCCTGGAAGGTAGAGCCTTTCGATTACAGTTCTTACTCGGTGTTTTATCGCTCCACTTGAAACCATCGCGACGTTTACCCATAATAGTCTAGCCGCTGGAATCGGTCGGCCGTCAACATGCCTTTCAACACCCTGCTTACGAGGAAACTAGGCATCACAGGTACGTCCAGACTCAACAGACTGGCTGGCTCACCTGCTGATTATCTCAAGTCCCGGTTGTCCAGGGAGGTATGCAATGGGTTGGATACGCTGAGCTCGCGGCGGCAGTCAGCAACGCCGGCGGTTTGGGGATTGTACGTATCCGTGATCGCCTCTGAAACAGAATACGAAATCCAGAAAGACTAACCCATGGAGAACCTCCTCAGCTCACTGCCCTCACACAACCCACCCCCGAAGACCTCCGCAAGGAAATCCGCAAATGTCGAGCCATGACCAAGAACCCCTTCGGCGTCAACCTGACCCTGCTCCCCGCCCTCGTTCCCCCGGACTACGCGGCCTACGCGCAGGTGATCATCGATGAGGGGATCAAGATCGTCGAGACGGCCGGAAACAACCCGGGCCCCGTGATCCAGCAGCTCAAGAAAGCCAACATCATCGTCCTGCACAAGTGCACGACGATCCGCCACGCCAAGTCCGCCATCAAGCTGGGCGTCGACTTTCTGTCGATCGACGGGTTCGAGTGTGCGGGCCACGTCGGCGAGAACGACATCACCAACTTCATTCTCCTCAGCCGCGCGCGCCAGGAGCTCAAGGTGCCGTTCATCGCCTCCGGGGGATTCGCCGACGGACAGGGGCTGGCGGCGGCGATGGCCCTCGGCGCGGAGGGCATCAACATGGGAACCCGGTTCATGTGCACGGTCGAGGCGCCCATTCACAACAATGTGAAGGAGGCGATTGTCAAGGCGGATGAGACGGACACGGCGTTGGTGATGCGCCGCTGGACGAACACGACCCGTTTGTTCGGGAATAAGGTCTCCAAGGAGGCGCTGAAGGTGGAGCGGGAAAGCAAGACGGGCGAGTTCAGCGAGATCGCCCCCTTCGTGAGTGGCAAGCGGGGCCGTGAGGTGTTCCTGACCGGTGATGTCGATTTCGGGGTATGTTGTCCCTCTGCTACCCTCCCTCCTTGCGGTCCTCAGACCCCGGCTAACTTGATCTTAGGTGTGGACTGCCGGCCAAGTCATCGGGATGATCCATGACATCCCGACATGTGCTGAGCTTCTGGAGCGAATCGAGAAGGAGGCCGTCCAGGCGTTGGATCGGGTGAAGTCGTTGCACACAGCACCGGTACAGAGCAAGCTGTAGAAGAGTCAACCTGGTTGCTGACTGGCCGGATTGAGAGGGTCACTACAGTACACGCGGGATATGTATTACGTTCAGGTCTTTATGCAAGGAATTAGACATCATCTCCAAGATTCTTTTTGTGGTATAGTCTGTTTTTCCCGTCAGATGTGCATACACGCGCGCTCACCCTTGCAGAGCAAAGAGCTCTGTCAAGGGATATCGGCGGAAGGGGTGATGGTGAACGAAACAAAGTGTCTCGCCCTCGCCCATCGCCTTGCGACCAGTCAGAAGTAGCACGATGATGCCAAAACGTTCTCCTTGATCAGCGTGGACAGGATGCATACCCCGCGATGATGCAGCTGGACCCCCTCCTTACATGCCCCTCTCAATACGCCGGAGAATTGCGATCGCCAGGGTACTGTACTCCGCATCAGCATCATCATTGTGTTATCTCGAAAGCACTAATCTAGCGAAGAAGAGCTTCTGGCGCGTGTACCGGGCAACCGCTCAGGACACTGTACGGCTATCATCATCTTATCCTGGTCTTACCCTCCTTGCAGCTATTCAGTCAAGGTCTAGACTGGACGCTGTGATACTTTGTTCTATGTCCGGCTCGCTGACTGGAAGCTCCTAGGGATTGATCGTCTACTCGCAATAAAGCCTCTTCGGTATCTGAGACCGGCGAACTAGCCTCCACGTATAGTGGCATCACGATGCTATCACCACCTTACCACCAAACGCAGCAGGGGTATACTCTGCTCGACAAGATTTGTATCTCGCCTATCGCTATCTCGCCTATCGCAATCACGCACTCATACAGGGGTCAAAGCAAGACTGATCCTGGTCTTCAGCACCCCCCAGCGTCCGTTAATCTAACCGAACTCAATAAATCTCCCTACGACCTCAAGACAAAAGATCGAGTTTGGAACTTTATCCCCTTCCCCTCCCCCCTGTCCCGTGAGTATCGATCTCCCCGACAACGACCACAAAATTAAGAAAGGAGAAACCCAAACTCAGTGTTGAAACAACAAGTCCCAGCGGGGTAGGTAACCAGAAAGAATCACGGAGGGAATATTTCAACAGCACCCATCCCCCGACCCGGAATCATCATGACAAGATCCAGCGTGAACTCCGACCTCATGCGTCGACCCCGAAACATGGGGGTACTCTCCACGCTCTTACTGCCCTGCATCCAGGTGCGCAAGCTGCGCCGCTCGCGCCGCCAACGTGATCACCACACCTCGTGGTCCTGCGCGGGAATCGCCGAGTTTGAGGAGCAGCAGCAACAACAACAACAACATGGAACCACCGAGAAAGAACTTCATACCCACGACACCGAGGGGTACACGGAGCTGTCGAGCTTCCCCGAGAAACCACCACCCGCCGCGACAACCACAACCACAACAACGTTGACGCACACGAAGTCCATCCGCCTGGTCAGCTGTGCGGACTCGGAATGCTCGACGCTGGGGCCGGACGACGGCCCGATTCTGGAGAAGGATGACGAGGCAGGGGACCAGGAGAGAGAGGACTTCCTGGCGGGCAAGGAGAGCGCGCCCGAGAGTGGGAATGCGACGCTGTTGTCGCTGTTGTCGGATGAGGAGACGGATGTGGAACAGTCGGGTGGTGGCAGTCCGCCGCTGGTGCAGAAGGTCATTGCCATGGAGGTGGTCCCGTCCTCGCGGCCGCCGTCGCGCGCTGGTGCTGGCGCTGGCACCCCCAAAAGCAAAGACGATCTCGATCTGGAGCTGGCGAGTCGGCGGGCCCCCAAGATTCAGGACGATCGACGGCCCCGGCCGGCGAGTATGCAGGTTCACTCGACCGGGGGCGCGTTGAAGCTTCCGGAGATCAAGAGCCGGGTGATCGACGATATCCCGGAGGATGTTGAGGAGGAGGGCGTGGGCGTCAGGGTCCGGCCGTTGAGACAGGCGGCGAGGAAGAGTGCTCTGCTGAAACCGACGGTGGTCGAGGGAGAGGACGACGACGACGACGAGAACGATGACAAGAAACGGTCCTCAACCTGGCGCCTCAGCCAACGCAAGTCCATGATCGAGCTGTTCAGTCTGCTGCAATCCACCGCAGCCGCCGTCGCCGCGGCCCCCAAGTTCTCGAACCTCAAACTGCCTCTCACGCAGAGGTCGCCCTTCCGCTTCTCCACCAACGCCGTCGTCGACGCATCGCCCTCCTCGGTATACTCCACAGCCGCCACCACCACAACCTCACCATCTCGACCAGCGACAGCAGCACCACCCAGCACCCCACCCAAGAAAACCAAACTCCCCTCCCCCCCCCCGCCCACACCTCCCCCGAAATCCCCCAAACAACTCCTCCAACAACGGCCCCTCCCGCAGACCCCGCAACGCAAGCCCCGACACAGCAGCTTCCAAGAGCAAATCTCACCTCCCAGGGCCACCTACCGCACCAGCCCCAGCCCAAGCCCGACCAAGAAACAACGCCGCATGGGCACCGTCCTCTTCCCACTGACCTCCACCTTCCGTCCCACCAGCGGTGGGAACAACAACCCAGGCGTGACGACGACGACGACAACCACTGAATCCCCATCCCGTCGTCAGTCCCGTCACCCTCACCAAAAACCAAATCCAAATGCACAGACTCTTTTTTGCTAGCCACGGAGTTCGGGGTACCGGTACAGGGGTGCGGGTTATGTTTTGTTGGTGTCTATGGTCTCTCTCGGGGGGGTTGGTAGCTTCTATTTTGAGGGCATTGTTCTTCTGCTCTTGATGCGCCAGCTTTCATGGGAGAGACTTTGGGCTTTGGATATGAATGTAAACTACATAATCTCCAGGCGTCACTTTTGATCTTTGGGGGGTTTCTCTTCTCGGGTGTATTTATTTGGTCCGTGTTCTTGTGGGGGCGTTTACTTTCTTTCTTTGTGTGTGTGTGTGTGTGTGTTGATTACGGGGTTCATTGGTATCTGTTCATAAGGCTGTGGGTGTTTTCCTCTGAGGGTCTAGATCTGGATGAGGTACTGAGATCTTCGGGATGGGATTCTAACGCATCAACTACCGAGTTATCACCTAGCTTACTTACTTTTGGGTCTGAAGACGAACTAGATGGAACTGAGTTCAAGAGCGAAGAAGAACAGGGGGGGATGACGGGAGCTTAGAGTATAAGCACCATTATGCGTCTTCTTTTGTATACTCATACTACTTACTACATACGGCATACACCGATCTGTATTAATGGCACGCAGGTAGCTTGGGGCCATTCAGGTATTGAATCCAAGATAACTTCTTTCGGAATGTACTTATTCTCTTTCTCTTTGGGAGGCGTGGTTATGGATAAGGAGAATGGAATATGACTGAATAGCACTTGGCACTGAACTGTCTACTGTCTACTCTCTACTATCTACTGTCTATTGTCTACTGTCTACTGTTTACTATCTACTGTCTACAGTTCATTATCTATTATCTACTGTCTATTGTCTACTGTCTACTGTTTACTGTCTACTGTCTACTGTCTACTGTCTACTGTCTACTGTCTACTGTCTACTGTCTACTGTCTAGTGCATAATCGACTCTGATACAAGGTTGAGTTTGTGGTACACATACCCCTACAGGTGGCCTGTGGGTTCCGATGTGCCTACTAGCGCTATGATCTATAACAACCGTATGCCAGTACATCCGGAGAGACCGAGTGATTTCAGAAGGTCTATGCCTATACAGGCAGAGTGCAGCTTTGTGGTAAAGGTCAGTAAGAGTGAACCTGAATGAGGGTGGGGGACAGAAAGATTTTGTCTGCTGAGGGCACGTAAGATGAGATCTTGGGTTCTTGGGTCGTGGTTCTGGGTGTGATTCTTGCTAGAGAGCTAAGTCAGGTACGACCGCTACTGATGTTCGGCTACTATGTAACTAGGGTTAGTGGCAATTGGGGCGGGGGGGTTTCATTGACGGCACGACTTAGTTGTGAACGGCGGGTAGGAGGTAGATAAGGCTATTTATTGTTCGTCTGGGAAGCTTACCATTCGAGAGTGCCCGCTTGACCCAGGTGGTTACTTCACGTCAACTGAAGTCAGTGCTTAAGCGGGTGTTGCACTGAGGGCTGAGGGCAGTAGCGTATGAAAACAGCCGGATGGATGTAAGTGAAGAAAAGGATGGGAAAAGTAGGAGTGACGATGCAATCGTCAAGCATATTTGCGAAGTAGAAATGCCAGCCTAAGGTCAAGGTCCCCAAAATGCCATCGAGAATTACAAGCTACAGAATACCAGGCTGCGAGAAATCAGGTAAAGCAAGTCTAATGCATTGAAGCTATATGCCACGACACCAGCGCTGCCGCACCGGGAAATGCACAACTAATGATCAGATCATCGTTCCAAAAAAGCAAAAAACAACACGAATCTTTCTCCGAGAGTGCCACAGGCGCACAATTAATGGTACATCATCTGCTCAAAACAGGAATAGATCCGTAATCCTCCGAGACCGGAAAATCACAGGGCGACCTGTTTTCCTAGCCCCGATCCATGGCCCCGAAGAGCTTGACGAATAGTGGCCATAAGCAAAGACTGAACCCGCTTACAAGATAGAGCCGAGGGCAATGCAGGGCAGGGCAACGCCGATGAGAGAGTCGCTCTGCGAGAGGAGGTTAGCAGGTGATCGTTTGGGAGGAAGTGGCGGGCACTTACGGCGTCCGAGGGGGAGCCCTGGCAACAGGCGATGTTCTGCTTGCACTGCTGGTTGACAAGATCCTGGAGCGGGATGCCAATGATGGGGACTGTGGGTTGTTAGTGAGGCGTCGATGCAGATACTAAGACAAGGGGGCGTACTCTGGAGATCGAGCTTGGAGCACTGGTCGAAGAGACCGAGACCCTCGGAGCCGGAACCAGTACCAAGGAGGTTGCCGAGGGTACCAGCGAGGATACCGTCGTCGATGGTGGTGGTGTCACCGGCGTAGGTGGCCTTGTTGCAGCAAGACAGCTGAGCCTGGTCACCACACTTGGCGGAGGCCTGCTTGACGGTCACATCGTCAGGAACGGGGAAGCGGACATCGCTGTTGCCCTTGTTGCCGTTGCCGTTGCCGACACCAAGGTTGCCGTTGGCTTCGGGCTTGCTGGGCATGGCAGCGACGGTGGCGGCGAGAGCCAGAACAGCGGCGGAGATGGTGAACTTCATTGTGACTGTGGGGTTGGATTTGAACGAGAGAGTGAACTCGGAATGAATGGTATGTATAAAGAACGGTAGGTCTGTAAGAGACTGGAGAGAGAGAATGCTCAAGAGAGTGATTGTGTGATGATGAAAAGAATCGACTGGAGGGCAACTTTCACCACCCTTATATAGACTTTCGTGGAGGCCCTCGAGCTCCGAGTCCATACACTGTCGCGCCTAACAAACCGCAAACCGGTGTCTTGCACAGCAGCAGCATCCTCCTCAGAATCCTCAGCATGCCCCTTGTGGAATGCAGCATGCAAGGACGGGGTTCGCCGTCCTCGTTCCTGAGGATCCATACTTGGCTCGGTCCCACTCCCTGGGCCAAGAGCTCCCTCTGCTGCAGCGGACGGTATGGATCTGCCCCAAGCCATCGACTCTGATTGCTTGCTTGCAGCCAGTCCGTACTGCCGCGCTGCTTTCCAGCTCAGACACAGCGCCTTTGCAGGATAGCTGGGGTACATTGCAGCGAGGCTAATGTCTCATTCCTCCTACCCATTCAAGACGATCGTCACACAATCTCTTGCCAGCACACGTTCGAAGGTGCATGCTTATGCATTTCCCTTTCGTCAAGATTCTTTCCTTTCCTTGTTGACTCACCCAAGCAACCACCCAGACCTGGACTCCAAACAATACCTCGAGAACAACCCGAGGTCAGCCACTCTCCGCCACCGTTTCTGGTCGTGTGCCCTTGCCACAAGCCCTACGGCCCCAGTCGTACTTCTCGTAGCCCTCACGCCTGCGTCCGAAGACGCTCGTGCGGAATGCGGGTGGCGTGGCAAGCATTGTTGGGCTGGGGGTCGACCCTCGAGTAAGGTTGCAGGGCATATGCAATAGCATGCTTCAGGCTGCAAGGGGGGGTGGATCAAAGATCGAGGGTCTGTCAATCAATCCCTTTCTTCTTTGTTGTTCGCCCTCCCAAGCACACACATACCCGGAGACTTCATGTCCATGTGGGCAGAGAGAGAGAGGGGCCTCTGTAGCGGTGGGAAAAGGCGCAAGGAGTGCAAGATTGACTAGTTGCTACCTAATTTCCGAGTGCAAGGACAAATCGACCCTGTTCGCGGAATTTCTTGCCCGTGCCTGTGAATCTTCAATGATTTGATTTGTGTCTTGGACGGTGCAATTCCTTTCCTTGGAATTTGGGTTCTCGGACAAAGGAACTGGCTTTGGTTGTCATGGGCAGCGGACTCGGTTTCATTAATGGATTTGAGACACATGACGAGGCCGGATGGTAGATCCTTGTTTGCGGTGTCGTTTTGATGGGGGGGCTGCTGGCTGCTCTGACCGCAGGATGGCTCATACTTGGGCTGAGTTGGTGAACTTTGGCGTTCAGCGGTGAATTCGAGCTTGATTGTGGTGCAGATGCTGGTTTGTTGTTCGATGGGGGTTGGGGTTGGGGAACATGTGATCCTCTTCCTCTCTGGGTGCCTGGGTGCCTTGGTGCCTGTCTGCCTCGACTCGATTGTGAGGCATCAGTCAACAGTAGAAGTAGATTAGCACATACGCATATACCATAGAAAATTTGCATCCAAAAGCTGTCAGCTTCAGTGTTTAGAGTCCTTGGTCACAATTATCTGGGGCATGCTCGACAAGTTCACATCATAGTTGCCGGTGTGTTATGGAGTGGGATATATGATGCTGATGCACAGATGTATATATATATTTCCTACTACTATCTGCTAATGCCTCTCTGGCTACCTACTGCTTCAGTATGAATAAATAACAAACACAATGGAATCAATCCTACACTTCGATCCAGCTTTATCCCCCATAAAGCGAATGGCCATCAAGGCATTTATAGCGATTTACTTCAGTTGATCATCTCTTGATGACTGAGACTCTCAAAATTCGGGGGCAACCCAGCTAGTAGCCTTGGAAGGGCATAATGACATATATTCTAGATGCACAGTACTAATTTCGCTCGAGATCTTACTTGGACTCACAATTAGGCACAAGTGACCACACCCATGGGAAACCAGTGGATAAAAGGTAGCCTGACTACCACCCATGCCTTACCAAGACTTCGAACCGACCCAAAGCTAAACGTGTCGCATGTTCAATCCTCGTTCAAGAACCCCTCATATGATGGCCTGAGGACGCAGAAATGGATATCTCAGCGCATGGGCTGGATCGGTTTTTCCCGATGATTAAGCCTGGTCGTCGAAGCAAGGGTGAGCCTGAGCAGAACTGTTGCTTTGACCTGAGCATAGGCACAAAAGCCTTATACATTGCTGACATGTTTATGTCTCTTCAGGTGTATGAATGCCAGGGGAGTGTTTCCTTTGGACGGACAGTATGGGCCTTGGCGTCTCGTAGGTCGCAGCAGAACTGGAGATGCAATTGTAGCTCTTGGTGAGGTGAGACCTCATATATATATCTAGTCATGTCTGAGCAGCTTAGCCGATAATAAAAGTTTACTATGGGTCCGGTTTTGTGAAAGTTAACAGGGACTTGACGATCTTCAGGCGAGCCTTCGTATATATTCCAAGCTGACCGTCACATTAGCTTTACTGAAGACTGAGATCAGGAGATAAGTGCTACTCACACTTTATACCTCTGAGATATCTGATATTGGTATCTCATATCCGATCATGATCACAGTCCAAATTCACCTGACAGAGTCCAATAAGAGGATACCTAGTAAGGTCATCATCATTGATACTACCTCACTTACTCCGTAGGTATCCCAACTACTTCCACCCCCACCAATCAGAAACCCCCGAGATCGAGTCACTGTCCCGGGACGCCCACTAATCCCAAACCAGCTAGCGTCTCATGCTACCCGACTCGGGGCCGCTCCGACTCTCCCAGATGAGCAAGCGGTCTGACGGGGCAGCTTTCGCTATCAGTTCCCCGATTCCTTCCACCATCTCTCCCTCTGCGCCCCCCAATTCAGCTCCAGTGTACCAGAGAGCAGACAAGACTCTGTTGAAATCATATGCATCCAAAGGGTTGCTGACGCTCTCTGACTCGAGCTTCTTTCGACAAAACACAGTCACTACGTGCATCACACGCACCAAAGGCAGAGAGAGAGAAAACGAGGAAAAAGGAAAGAGAGCTAATCCCAGCATGTCCGCGACATCGCCGCAAGACGTCCCGGGTGGTGGCGTCGCGTCCCCGGCCCCGGAGACTTCGGATGTAAGCACGGAAGGTACAGCGTCAAGGAAAGAGGAAGAGGCGGCGGAACAAGCACAGCGGCAAGAGGAGGATGTATCCGGTCAAGAGGCGGAAGAGGGAGAGGTAGAGGAGGAATTGCGACAGGCAGAGGACGACTCGGAGAGAGAGGAAGGGGAGGAAAAAGAAGAAGCAGCAGCAGCAGCAGCAAACCAACAAGACACATCAGCTTCGGCGCCACCGTTACCAGACGAAGTGCCCCCACCGCTCCCCAACGAAGTGCCACCGGGCGACGACGATGGATGGGAACCCGTCTGGGATGCCAACGCCCAAGCCTACTACTTCTATAACCGCCTCACCGGGGTATCGCAGTGGGAGAATCCACGGGTCCCCGGTGCCTCCGCCCCCGCCGCGTCCGCCGCCGGTGCCGTGCCCCATGACGACAACGGCGACGGCGCCGACGATGACGAAGACGGCAGTATCCCGGAACAGCGCGCACGCGTGCTGGGTGGCTACAACCCCGCCATCCACGGCGACTACGACCCGACGGCGCCGTACGCGCAGCAGTACGAGCGGCAGGACGAGGCGGCCGTCGCCGGCATGGACCCGAACCAGGCGTACGAGGCGGTCGGCGCCTTCAACCGGTTCACGGGCCGGTGGCAGGCCGCCTCGCAGAACCCGGAGTATCACAATGACGAGAACAAGTCCAAGCGGCAGATGTATGCGTTCTTCGACGTGGACGCGGCGGCCAACAGCCATGATGGCCGCAGTCTGCGGGCGGAACGCAGCGCCAAGAAGCTTACCAAGGCGGAGCTCAAGATGTTCAAGGAGAAGCGACGGGAGAAGAAGGAGGAGAAGCGCCGCGCATGGCTGAGGGATTGACCTGTAAAAAAGCCGGCCTCGAGTCGGATTTCTTTTATGCTTATTCTTATGTGTGTTGTGTGTGCTGAGATACCTTTTCCCCGTGCTTTGACCTTTTTCTCTTTTTCATTTTTTGTGTATGTCTTATGGTGGCTAGCTTACATTGGCGTTTCATGTAATTCGCAAGCTGCATAATAGAACCACAATGGTATATATGAATTCGTTGATTCGTGCCTTGTAGATGGTTGAACTTATCGTGGATGAATATACCGGATCAGGAGGCGGCGATTAAAGATAAGATCCACCGGGAATGGGGAGGCCAGCCAGTCAGTCACCTGACCGGGCCTCAAAGTTCTCCCCATCAGAAGGACAATTGGGATAGCGTCACATTATCCAGAAGAGTTGGCGCCTCTCACATACTTAATTCCAAAGGTAAGGCCCAGTCAAACCTACTGCTTTCCACCTGCCAGACGCTTTGGAACTCCAATCATCACTTTGTGTGCATATACCACTGAAAGTGAGGGGAGGGAGGGGTGGGTGTATACCGACGAGAAGCCCAAAAGAAAAAAAAAATTCCGAAAAGGGAAATATCAGAGGATTCGACCGCTATGATCTGGCCGCAAACCACATCGCCCTTTTCGGGTGTCAAAGGAAAAAAAGCACGAAGCAGGAAGCATGGCACTTGGAGAATCCAGCTATCCATTTCATTCATCTGCCCAATCCCTCTTTTTGTCTTATTCCATACTACATCCCACCTTCCCGCATCATACATAACGCAGACCAAGACGCGAATCGCTAACAAAACCACCCAGATACCCCCCCCCATATTCATCTACCCGTCACCCTCTGAAACAGAGTGAACGCTTTGTGAAGCACCAAACCCAAAACCTTCTTGCATCATCAGCATCAGCACAAAAAAAGAAGCGAAAGGCCGACCCCCCCCCCAAAAATGGCTTCTCCCATCACGCTCCCCGCCGACACGATCGACGACCTCATCTACGACGCCCGCTCCGGCGACCTGGCCGCCCTCAAGGAGGACCTGACGGCCAGCAGCGTCCAGTTCCCGGGCGTCTCGCCGGGCGCGCTGGTGGCGGCGGCCATCGACGCCGCGCCGGAGGCCGAGGGAGGCAGCGGATCCAGCCTGTTGCATTTCCCGGCCGCGAATGGGAATCTCGGTACGCAAGCCCCCAAACCCCCAAACCCCCAAACCCCTTCCTCTACGGTAATCATGGAGTGTCTTGCACTGCAGTGTGGCCTGGCCTGCCTGCCTTTCCTTCTGGGAAAAATGTCCTGGACGAGTGGTGTCTGTGGAAATCCTGGATTGCTGATGAGGGTACAGAAATCCTCAACTACCTCCTCACCCTCCTCGCGACGGAGGACGAGGCCACGCGCCGCCGCATCGTCAACCACCGCAACCACTCCGGCAACACGCCGCTGCACTGGGCGGCGCTGAACACGCACCTGGACTGCGTCAAGGCGCTCGTCGAGGCCGGCGCCGACAGCTCCGTCAAGAACGCCGCCGGCCTTGATCCGGTCTTCCTGGCTGAGCGCGCGGACTGGTCGACGCAGGAGGACGGTGCGGCCCCCGCTGCTGAGGCCGAGGCTGAGGCCGACCCCACTGCGGCGGCGGCGGCGGCGGCGGCGGATCCCGGTACCATGTCCAAGGGACGCCAGGTCGTCGAGTGGATGTTGAGCGCCGAGGTGGCGGCTGCCGGCGGGGATTCGGAGACGGTGGTGGCCTCGGCGGGGGTGCCGGTTACTGGGGATGGGGATGAGTAGATACGATTTTAAGAATTGTTCGGTGACCTGCTTCTTCTCATGAAATGCTTACATGGTGTTTTGTTGTATTTGATTCTTTTGTATGGTTAATCCTAGGGTCCTTTGTTTGGTCATGTTGTATAGAATTCTTTTTTTGGTATCATATGTTTTATACAGTGGGGAAAATGTTCATTTGGATGACGCTGTCTATACTTGTGCTTTGAAATGTCTCTCTTGTGTTTCGTCTAATGTCTTGCGGACCGTAACTTTGTGATGTTGTCAATGCATGCGGGAAGTAGATGAGAAGCAGGCAGGCAGGTAGATAGGCGCGCAAATCATGCCGTCAGGTTCCATCAATCTCGTCGTGTCTTGTTTCGATCCTGCGACGCCGCCGACGGGCTGGATCGCAACGACGAGAGACCCGGGATCGTGCTCGTCGTGGCACCGCCATCGACAATCTCGCGCACCCGCATGTCGAGGCCGACCCGGAATCGACGGTCCCGCCAGGTCACGGTGACCCCTCCGTAAAACGCCCAGACCCAGATCGGCAACGCCAGCACCTCGCGCCCCAGCCAGGCGGCCAGCCAATGCAGGAACGGACGACGGGTGATGTTGCCCTGGGAGGGCGGCCGCGCGAAGGACGGGGTATCCTCGTCGAGCTCGACGGTGCGGCCCGAATGCAGCATGAGATAGACGAGCCAGTCGGTGAGGATCCAACCGAGCATGCTCAGCCCGAAGCACGCCCAGAACGCGGGCCAGGTGGCCAGCAGCGCCTCGGCCGCGGGGTACCCCTTCCGGCCCAGGAATTGCGCCAGCGCCGTCGTGACCCCCCACGCGCCGTAGCACGAGCACAGGATCGATTCTGTGCCTGGCTCGACCAGCGTCGCCAGCAGCACGGTGAACTTGCGCACCCGGAGCCACCGCACCCGGCGGGCCACGTACGACTGCACGCTCATGTTGGCCACGGGCTGGAAGGCCAGGTCCCCGAACACCATCGCGTGCTTGCCCCACCGCTGGCCCAGCTCCTTCTCCTCGCGCACCGCACTCTTCCACAGCAGGTCCCCGATCAGGTGATCCTCGCAGATGTTGTCGGAGAAATAGTCGATGCCCGGGTTGCGTCGTCGTCGCCGATCCGCGGCGGCGGCGGCGGCGGCGGCGGCCGACGGTGGTGCGGCGGTCAGGTAGTCCAGATGCGAGCGGCGGAACATGTTGGACTTGCCCACGATGCAGGGGGCGATGAGCACGGTGTTGATGGCGGTGTACATTTTCGCATGCGACGACGACAGGAACAGCTCCTCCAGCCGGCCACCCCCGGTCGTCAGAGGCCCGGCGCCGGCGGCGTCCCCAGCAGCAACATCATCATCCCCGCCGTTCGTGTAGGACTCAAGCAGCGCCTCTTGCTCCCCTCCCCTTCTCCTCCTCAGACCTTCCAATCCCGTCACATCCACCGCGACAGGTAGGTGATGAACGAACTTGTACCGTTTGCCGCTGCCGGCGGTTGTCCCGCACAGTTTATCCACCATCCGGCCACACACCCCCTTCCCCACCCAGACATTACAATCAATAATCCACACGATATCGCCCTTGGCTTCCCGGTAGGCCCGACTCATATTGCGGATCTTCGGGTTGGGACCCAGCTCGTAAGCGGGAGCAACATTACCGGAATGCTGCTGCTGCTGCTGCTGCTGCTGAAGGAGCGGATCGTCGTCCTCAACGAAGATCCGCGCGTCGGCGTGGGGGAAATCCGCCACCAGTTTCTGGAGAGTCGGGTAGGCGGGGTCGGTCTTTGTGGAGATGCAGAAGTAGACGGTCAGCTTGTCGCGGGGGTAGTCCTGGCGGAAGGTCGAGGCCAGGCATTCGTAGAGGTGAGGCTCGAGGCCCTTGACCGGGCGGATTGCGGTGATGTGAGGGGCATCGTTGGGGGTGGTGGTAGCGGAGGTGGTGGATTTATGGGGTTTCTGGAGGCAGTGTTTCCATCTAGTTTGCGTTCATGATTAGCTTTTGGTGTTGATGAGGTCAACGAGTTGAATTGTTTTTTAGGGAAGGTGTTTTTCGTTGGAACGTACATCTGATAAGTGCCTAGCGAGCAGACCAGCGTCACGGTCGTATACCAGACCAGACCGACCCAGCCCGCGACGACTGGCCATTGGATGTCGCCGTGGCGAGTGGCCAGCCCAAGCTCGGAGGCAAGCGACCGCAGGTGAAGCGTCAACATAGGCAGAGGTGGGTAGCAACAACAAGGTCGTCCGACGAGGAAATCATTCTATGGGGTAAAGAGAAGAAAAAACAAGGAACTGGCGAAGCGAGTGACAGCAGGCAGAGAGAAAGAGACAGCACAAACACACGAGTCCCTTCGGTCAACCTCACTGCGGTCCAGGACCAGACTGCAAGAAGGTCACTCAGATTGCAATTCACGAGATGCTCAGGCAGTCCAATCAGGCCAAGCTGTCACCTACTATGAGTAGTAGGTAGCAAGCAGCTAGCTCCGGATTAGTTGCTCGATGGCGGAGTGAGGCTGAGATGCAGTTGCGAGTTTCCATTCGGATCTCACGGATTCCGGGTTCGGCGCGCGATGGATGGCGGGTGGATTTTCCCGATCGTCGGGCGCATCTCGTCTGTTTGGTGCTTGATTCCTTGTACTGTACGCAGTAAGTACCCAGTGATGCTCGCTACCCCTGTCTAATTTCGAGTTTCATAGTTGCGTATTTTCATGTTTCATGTGTCAGAAATGCGTGGAAGTTGTTTTTATTAAGTAGTAGTAGTAGTAGTAGTAGTATGCTAAATGGCCTGTTGCCCGTTCCGTGGCGCGGATATTCAAATTCCACGTTTAAACTCGGCCTCCAGTAGCTCCCTCCAAATCCTGCTAAAGACGAATAGATAATGGGGGAAAAAAAAAGCGATGAAATCCCAGTATGCAGTCCCTAGAAAAGCGAAAGCAAAACGCGAAAAAAGAAGACAGGAAAGATCAACCCAGGCCGAGTGTCCCAACATCCCCAATCCTACTGTACAGTCCATGCCTTATCGACCATCCTCACTGCTCATCGTACTGTGCAAGACCATATGCCGAGCAAGCACGCCGCTCCGAGGTTACGTCTTCTTTTTCTTGCGGATCAAATTGGCTTGTAGAACATTGACCCCGGAAGTTGACTCGGGTAGAGGGGTGGACACTGTTGCATCTGCCGTCGGTGCATTGGCGTCTGGCGCGGGCTCATCCGCCGTCTTCTCAATGACTTGTGTTTGGGCGGGTTCATCTTCGACCTTCTTGCGTTTGCGGACCAGCGTGCTGCTGATGAGAGTGTTGACCTCCGTAGTTTGCTGCGAAGGATTGTCGGTGCGGCCTCGGCCCAGGACCTGTTGCCCGACCCAGAGTTGGTCGGCAAGTGAGGCGATCTTCTCCCCCCAGGCTCTTGTACTGGCAATCGAGACCTCCTGATTGAAGAAGTCCTGCTCAATCAAGAAGTCAATCGCCGCCTTGTAGTCGGCCTCGCTGAGCACAGCGTGGCCACGCCCTGCCTCCGGCCAGAAGAACGCACTGGCGTCTGCGGTGCGCTGTGCCGTGGACTCGGATACGGACAGGGTCTCAGCAGTGGGCTGGGGGCCTGAGGGGTCTGTCGGCTGTGCGACACTCGGGCCTTCTGAGGCTTCCGGTTGCTCCAACGAGGAAGCCAGAGCATCGTTGGATTGTGGCTCAGGTACTGTAACCGGTGCACGGGTTTCGGCATGTCCAGCACCACACGAGAGGGTCTTACGGTCACCCAGAACCGACCGGGAGCTGGTCATCTGGACGGAATTGACCAGCCCCGGCGGGTTGATGACGAGCCACAGGAACCCGACCAATCGTCCCGAAGAGCACTCCTGGCGGAAAGACATCATCTCCCAAAACTGATCCAGCGACCTGACGCTCCGCCACTGGCCGGGCGCCACCGAGGACTTCCCGTCCTCCCCGGACTGCGGGGGAAGCTCATCGTCCAGGTCAATCAGGAAGCGCGTCTTCGGGTCGTCGGGGAAGCGGGGGACCAGACAACGGGGCGGCGCCTTGGGGTCGTCGCAGAGCTGATGCAGAGGGTAGCTGTTGCGCCACCGGGGGCGTTCCTGGCTGTCCAGGCGGGCGGCACTGGGGAAGAAGCCCCGGGTTTCGAACTTGTCACACCCGGGGACTATCAGGAAGGCCGTGGCGGAGCTCTGCGCCGACTCCGTCTGTCGATCCAGGGCGTTCTTCTCGTGCGAGCCGGACTCCGGCTCGTACTCGCGGAGGATCGGGTCGAACACGCGGCACCACCACTTGATCAGCCCCCGGTCGTCGAGGACATGCTTGCCCTCGTTCTCGATGCTGCCGGGGAACAGATACTGGTTCTGGGCGCGCGCGAACAGGGACACCACGAGGCGGACCCCCGGTCGCTGATGCGTGCGGACCAAGAAGGAGAGAAAGGCCTGCGAGATGCGCCGGAGCAGGGAGACCTTGGGGGCGCTCTGGAGTAGATGTAGGAACCCGGTCGAGTCGGCCTTGGAGACGAAAATCGTCGTCAGGTGCGCGGTGCTGTAGATCAACACCTCCACCCCCAACACAATGATCTCGGCGCCATCCTTCCCCTCCGCGTCCACCGATGCGGTCAGAAAGTGATTTTCGCAAAAGGTGGGCTCGGAAGTCTCGCCGGGGGGTGCAGCGAAGAGCGCAGGGCAGGGAGTGGGAGTCGAGGAGACATGGCGAATGGTAAGCTTGACACCGGCGGGCAACACCTCGGCCAAGAGATCGCCTAATTCCACCTCGACCTGAGACATGGCTGGCCTAGAAAAGACCCTCGAGGTGGCCAGATCAACATAAGATGTCCAAGGGTGATTTTGGAGAGAATTGCCCGTCGGGTCTTTCTCTTGCGATTCCTTCTCCTGGTCTTTTTTTCGACCCCCTCAGACGCGTTCCATTTCACGGGCGCATCACGTGCCCGCAATCTGACTCTTTTCGTCTGCTGTCAGCACTTTATCCCTCGCTTATCCCCAGAAGGCGTTCGACGGAATTTATCGGGTTGAAGAAAGTTGTTTTATTGAGAGAAAGGTGAGAAGTGAGTTGCATGAGCATAATTCTGCGCTTGCACAGCGGGAGCAGCTCCCACTAACAGGAAAGATCTCGCAGGATGCATAGACGGACAAGTAGAATTGAAACCCCCCCCCAAAATTCCAAGAAAGACCGCCAAAAAGCTGTCCATCCTTCCCTATCTATACACACCAAGAAGACTTAGAAGTAGCCCGCCACCGCCTTGAGATCGTCGGCGTTCAACAACGCAACCCCCTCCTCAAGCAACGTCCGCCAAATATTGTTGCGAGTACGGATCGGATAGTAAGGGGTACCCCAGTATCGCGCCCCGATTCCTCTCTTCTTGGCGGCTGCGATTTGCGCTCGGATGGCCTGGGTTTGGGTCTCGTTCAGCTCACTATGCGAAAGAGGACCCACGGCCGCCACGAAATTGGTTGACGCAATCGGGGAAATTAGACCGGTTACATCGGCGAATTGATCCTCGTCGAGCCGGTCAAGGGGGGCATCGAAGAAATAGTCTCGGTTTGCCACCGGCCCGACCAGATCCAGCGGCGTGTTACCGGTGCCTATCACTGTGACGGGTCCTTCGGTGATAGTCGCATTGTCTTTAAGAGTGGTCAAGTAGCCACGAGCACGGAGTGGTTCCAAGGCCTTTATAACCGCATCCAAGGTTTCCGGTCCGGAGGTCTTCAGGTCAATGAAGAAGTAAAGCGTTTGTGAGGTGTCGGTGTCAAAAACACCGCTGGCCAGAGTCAGCGCAGGTCAATGCTGATGGACCATTGATCCGGAGTAATCAAGCGACAAACAAGCGAATCTTACTTTCTCGTGGGCGACGTCACAAACCGAGACGTGGGATTCTGGCGTTGAAGCACGTCCAAAATAGGGTTGATGTAGAGCGACTCCAGTGTTCGCTTTTCAGTCAGGGAAGACTCGTCATGGCCGACCTATTCGTGTCAGCCTCGCGCCAACAGGATAACGTAGAAGGAGACCGACATAGAGGGTGCCATTATACAGCCACACATCGGCTTCAGTCGATATGCATCCCTTCGATAGGCCTACGGAGATAAGTCACTAAAGTTCCATAGACCGGTAGCATTGAGGACCATCTATACATACCCGAATAGAAAGGAATATCCCTCCAGTAGTCACTGGGATGAGGTTAGACATCGTACCTATTTGGCGAATGTCAATGCTGGCTTACTTGTGTGAATGAACTGGGATCTGTAGTTTGGTTAGAGTTGCCCCGAACGATGCCTTTCGCAGTGCACAGCCAAGCTTGAGATTCAGCACTGGTCCTTAGAAACTCACAGGCATAACCCCTCTGGTAAAATCGGTGGGATACCCATACTCGTTGCTCATGTGGGTGTTCTTCAGCACGCTCTGTAGTTCCGTCACCGCGCCTGCGGCCTCCGTCGGAGAGCCAAGGAGGAATGCGGAGGCCGCAGCAAGCAGCGATCGGGAAAGCACCATTGTGTATACTCGGAGTTGTGGTCCAAAATAAAAGTACCTGGGGCAGTATCTAAATGAGTAGAGGATCAAGATAGTCTATTCTGATATAGCAAAGTATTGAACAGACAAGAACGGGGGTTGGCATTCGGTCCTGGCGTGATTGTTGTCGATCGAAACAAAGCTTGGGACAACTCGGAGAAGCGCAAACGGCCAATCGCAGCCTCACGTGGTGGTCCAGCCCTCATTCTTATATCAGCCACCAGACAGCGCATAACATCATCCTGAACCTCGACGAGTAGGCGCTTATAAGCTTTACTATCTATTATATGAAGAACTAGTTGGTAAAGAAAATGATCAACAGGTTTAAAAATGCTTCAAAGGCCAACATGCGTGTAAAGAATTAAGCCAATCGCGCAAACGCTAATCAGGTATCATCTAAACCATAGAGTTCATCAATATAACGAAGAGGAAGCTAGTGCATCTAAGTAGAACGAGGGCCCCTCCCATTACGAACGATTGACAGTAAATGTCCAGCGGGGCTTTGGAGTCGTCTCTCAGACCTCGCGAATCGAAGGTGGCCGAGAGTTGCTTTGAGAATCCTGCGTACTACTGCGTCGGAGACTCAGATTGCCAATGCGCTGCACGAGGTTGCTACCCACTGCATCGACAGCACCCTTCGGCGCCAGTAAAGTAGGTCCTTGCGCGGCCGCCTCTTGTACCCTAAATAGCTTGACTCCGGTGCCATTCCACACTCCAACAGTGCCAGGTGTGGCACCTGACGCGGACCCAACAACCATTTCGCTCGAGAAGATGAATCCCCAGAGCAAAGATTCATACCAACCCATGGAGAGGGCCGACCATTCGAACGAATGGACACGAACGGGCGAGGGTTCCGAGACGATGACCTGAACCATTGGCTCCTCCACAAAAGTAGGGAGGTTTGTGATCAGCGTGCGCGCTTCCGGGCTGGAAGCAGACTGAAAAGCTGATTCAGGCACGTGGGGCATGATGGCTGAAATGATGGTGAGGATCGTGTGTAGCGGCAGCTCAGGCAACCAGGATTCAAGCTATGATTTTCCAGTCAGCAAGTAACGTGTTTGACGAAAGGGGGTCGTGCTTACCCAGGTAGCAGTCGGCGTGAATCCACTCGAGGACGCAAGGAAGGCTGCTGACATACTGCTTTGGCTGGTCATGCTGTTCTGTCTGGAGAAGGTGGGCTGTCCGGCTGGCATCTTGCCACGTGCCTTTTCAGACATTCCTCGAAGTTGAAGGGGCACGCTCTCGTCAACGATAGAGGATATTGATTGCCGTCGAGAAGTCGGCACTGATGATACAGATGAAACATCATGGGCCGGCGATTTCTGCGCCTCACCTTCGTCATCAGAATCATCTCCGCCAATTGCGAAAGGACTATTCTCTTCCGGAATGCGACCCAGCGATGCGCGTGCACCAGAGGGAGCTTGCGTGTCTTCTTCAGTCGGTGAGAGGACAGGGCTTGCAGCAAATTCATTCCCTCCTGACTTTCGCCGCTCATTTTGGCGTTCTATCTCCTGCTGTCCGCTCTCAAGCGTGAATTCGCGCACAGCCTCGAAGCGTCTGCGATTCTTGAGAATAGAATAAACAAGATATGGGTTGTCTAGGTCGAGTTAGCAAGTCAAACGAGACGAAACATATGCAAGCTTATCGTACTTGTGAATTGATGCTCGAGAATAGAATTGATCGACTCAAGCACGGATGCTAAAAGGACGTGATTCGTCTCATTAGCGAGAAGGAAGCTGGGTGCCGACATCGAAGAAAACAACTGCAGCAACTTTGAGCAGGACGCGGGAGACAGATGTTCAACGTGTGCGGCAATGTTGTTGATGATTGCCAGTAGCGCGGGATAGACAGCCGTCAATTGTCCTTTGCTGGCAGTGATCAAAGTATGGATAGACTATACCGCTGTCAGTCTCGAATGTGCGAATATGGACGAACAGCGACATACTATGATCAGGAAGTCTGCATATGAACCCTTGAAGCCTGGAACCCGGATACTTTGCGGAAGGGTTTCTTGAGCTTCAAACTTGAGGTTCAAACTCTTGCCAAAATTGGGCTCCACACTCATTGTCTGCAGAATGAAGATGCACATCCTAACCACACCCTGCTTAGAGGGGTCGGATTTGTACACGATGGCGTAGAACAGACACAGGATAATGAAATCGTGGGAGCGGTTCGAATCGATGATAAACGATCTGAAGCGTTTGTTGCACTGCAAGGCCTCCCAGAACAGGATAAGCATCTCGGGGGCCCATTTTACAGACTTTTGACTCCCAGGAAGATAGGAGTTGGTGACTTGCATCTGCACATTGAGCTGTCAGCAACATACGTACTGCAAGGCGAATGTAAGCTTACTGGCTGATTCAGGATCCGGGTCATGCCATCCACGAGAAATTGAAAGTCTTGCGGTCTATGCAATCTGCCAAAATAATGGCGGTAGTAGTTCTTCGGAGGAGCCCCGCGACCGTCCTCGGGCACGGGATATAGAAGGAGCACCAGAAGAAGCTGCAAGCAGTAGATGACCAAAATTTGTTTCGGATCTTTCCACACGACATGGTCATACGGTACTCTCCAAGAGGCAGGGTTGTATTTGATCGCCTAGACACCAATCCAAGTCAGATACAGGCCCGTTTCTTAGTAGATACCCAATGACATACCGTGTTTAGTAACGAGCACAGCAGAGTCAAGACTGCCTGCTTGTCCGGGCAAGTTGTGATGTACGTGATCGCCCGCACACCTTGCACGGGGAGTAGATCTCAAAAGCAAGTCAGCATGAAACCAGCGTCAGATGTGACCGCCGAGACTCACTTGAAGGCATGTACATCGCTTTCCCGGTCAGAGTGAGCAGTAGCCGTAGGACCTCGCAGCGGTTACTTTCCAGCTCCTTGGTCGACCCCATTGAAGTATTGCATCCCACTCCACTTTGCCAGATCGACCAGGACACTTTGGTCTTTGCAGATGACAGCTTCGGGATCGTGAAGTTGGTATAGAATAGCAGGTCGAGGAGGGTGTCGATCAGCTCCTCAGCGAGTGGCTTCGCATCTTCCAATTCAGCAGCCCGTGGCGAGGCCTGGTCTCGCTCTTCCGCCTGTGCTTCATCGAACAACACTTCTGGAGCCACCTGCGCCTCCCGGGTCTTCTTCTTGCGACGGGCCCAGAAGAACTTCTCCTCCCATTCCTCCAGATGCTCCGCCTCGTAGATGTATGGGAGCAGACGGGTGAGGATGCGGATACAGTTGAGCGCATCGCGGTCGGGCGCAAGATCCGGGTCTGGGAAGGAGGGATGATTTTTCAAAACAGTGAGGCGCGAAGTGACGGAGAGTAGGAGGGTCTCGAAGTTCGATAAGGCATGGTCGCGCGTGCGCCGGATGTCGGCCGGGGTGAACAGGCTGAAGACATCCTCCGTCGACTCTGGGAGCTCCCAGAACTGATGCCAGATGTGTGAGTTTAGACATCAACCTGCCTCCAGAAAACGCCATGGAGCAGAGATACATACCCTGGTCCAGTAGGGATCGTCCGCAGCAATGTCCTTCTCCTCAGACAGACGGAAGATGCCCTGCTTGAAGACTAACTTTGACTCGGAAGCTCCCATCGTGAAGCCACCATGAAGGTTACAAGCCTATCAACCTCATGCAGTTCAGTGATATAGTCGGGAAGAGTAATGCTTGGTGCGGAAATGATTCTTTCAAGAGAATTGCTTTGGGACGTAAGCCCAGTAATCCGATGCCGCGTGTGAATGGACTTGGTGGCATGTTGGCGTTCGGTCTTGGGTCATTGCCTTGGAAGCGGGTACGACTAGGCCCGCGGAGACCCGACGATCAATCAATTATTCAATCAGCCATCAATAACCCGGGGTGTCCTTTCTTTCTACCTATCTCTGTCTACTTCTACTGGCTATAGTCTACCAAATTTGCAATAACTTTGCAATAGCTCTTCCAAGTGAAATAGTATTTGAATCTAACATACAAAATGCAGCATCCCTATGCTGATAACGGAGTCTAAAGATCCGGATGCACCCCGCTAGTAATAGCGAACAAAGAGATAAGAAAGGGAAATTCATAAATTTACATCACCTCCCCTGCCTGCTTCACCTCCACCCACTGCCCCCTCCGCCATCGACAGCGGCTTTAATAACTGCTATTGCTTGCTGACAGTCGCCGACTTCTCTCGTACAACCACTTGTTGCTCAGGCCTAAGTTCACACGCTTACCCCCTACAGGGGATGGACTGGCGGGTCCAAGGCTCGACATGGTTGACAACGACATAGAAGACATGGTTGACATGGTCGATTCTTTGAAAGACGCAGTAGAGTCTTTGAAGGACGCGGTAGAATCCTTGAAGGTCATGGTCGAGTCTCTGTAAGGCGAGTACGATGTGCTCCGACCGAGCGGCGATGAAGATCCGAAGCTCGGTCTCCGTCCGCTTTCTTTGCTGCTGCTGTTGACCAATTTCTGGAACAGCGGACTAGGTGAAGGGGAGAAGGCAGGTCCCGAGGATACTCTGCGACCGGAGGCGCCAGCACTGGCCGACAGCGGAGATCCAGATCTACTTGCTGGGCTCGCGCCACGGGATGTAGAGAGACGATATTTAGGCGGAGTAACATAGGATGTACCGGGAGTCAGTGGCGGTGTAGCAGTGGGGTCCAGCCCAAGAAGCGAGCGTTGGGTGGGGGTCAGAGGGATGTCGGAAAGGTCGTCCTTCGGTCCAAATAGAGGATACAGCGCAACGAGGATGTTGAGAACAAAGATCACGCGCAAAATGAGGAGGGAAAGGTCAGGATAGGTAGAGAATTGGGTGATATGTTGAAGCCAAAGACAACTGTAGAAATCATGTTAGAAGTGTCCCCGAACCCTAGCTGTTATCAGCACGTCACGACTGCACAACTTACTATGACTTGATAATATCCCCAAACACACAGGTAGCGAACAAAGCGGCGCCATTCCACACTAGCTTGTTGATGTTGCGATCACCAAATGTCCCAGCATTCTGTCGACGAACCACCTCATCCAAGTGAGGGTGGCGCCATTTCCCGGGCGTCTGGCTCTGGTCGGGGACTGGTACGATTGTAGATGCAGCTGTTGCAGCTTTGGGGGTAGAGGGAGGGGCTGAGGACGCCATTGGGAAATACCACGATGAGAAGAAGTGGCGGGTATGAATGAAACTGACAAGGAATGAGCACAACCGCATACTCTAGTAGGAGGGTGAGGGGAAACTGACTTACCGAAAGGAATAAGGGAAATTGGCCGTTGGGACTTACCTGGATATCAATTGCGCACGGGGGAGGGGGCTGTATCACATGGGATGGTTGTTATAATCTCCGATCAAAGCCTACGACAAGAGTCCAGACAGGACCATAGTCGCAAGGAAGTACGGAGTAGCAGAGAAGCCCCTGGGATGGAAGAGGAAGAAGAGGAGAGGAGAGGGGAGGGGAGGGGAGGTGGAGTTGGAGATGCAGGGTGATTGATTGTTTTGGGTGATCGGAATCACAATGGGCAACCACAAGCGCCATTGCCGCCGCGGCGAAGTTTTCTATCGGACTTACTTGACCGCCCGCCCCGACCCTCGCCCACACGCGCCGCTGCCGTTCCCCACACCTGGCATCATCATAGGTAACTAGTCAGCCTACCAGTGGTCTAGTAATAAGGTAGCCTTACTACGTAAGGAACGCAGGCAGCTGTCCCGTCAGCTTACCATCAGCCACACTCTTCCCATCTTAACAGTTTGTATCTCACCTCAATCTTCAGTTATTCCTCTCCTACGTTCACTCGGTATATGTACACCCATTACTGAGAGAGATTCATCCTCAGAATGGACTCCGAGCCGTCCATCGTCGCCAAACTAGACGCCGTCGTGGCGGAGCTACTGGCCGACTGGAACATAACCTCGACTGTGATTGCCGGTGGTATTGTTGCCTTCCTCATCTATTCATTCGTCACATCGCAAGATTCGGATATACATCCCTTCCTCCTCGCCCGGCAATCGAGCGCATTCCCCGTCCGGCACCCAGGCCAATCTGCTCCGTATAGAAGTCTCGAGACCCCGCATGGCTTTCCTCTGCGCACGGGACTGAACGTCAAGGACCCCGGGGCTCCCAAATGGACCAGTGGCCGGAAAGGTGACTTGCGTGATGTCTGGAAGACCGCTGTCCGCGGGTCGGTGGAGGAGAACGGAGCTGTGACCGGCAAGCAGGGCAAGATCTATACCGTGCTGGGAAAGAAGGCGATTGAACACTCCTTGGATCAGGTCACTCAGGAAATCAATGTCATCGGAACCCGCCTACGAGATTCCAAGGTAAAGACCGTGGCGGTCTGTTTGACGGATTCGATTGAGCTCCTGGCTGCTATCTTCGGTTTGGCCTCCGCCTCCCCGACCCTGCCATGGATTTATCGCTAACAGCGCTGTAGCTGGAGCTTTCTATAACTTCAAAATTGTCATCATTCCCCACAACTTGAAAGCAGAAGTTTTGTCGGAGTTGCTGCAGAAGTCGCAAGCGGATGCGTTGATCGCCGAAGCTGGATCTCTCGACTTGTCATTCGTTGGCAAGGATAACAAACAACTGTCGCAAGTGATTTGGGTCGCCAAGCTCGGAAGCCGACACATGGACTGGAATGATGTGCCCCAGGACGTGAAGGGGACTTTGGAAGTCACTGTTTGGCACGAGCTGGTGGAAGAGAAGAAAGAGCTGGCCTGGCTTGAAGTACCTGACTATGATCCGAGCACTCCGACTCCTTCTGTGACCACTGTTTGGCCGTCCAAGTCCTCTCAAGGCGACTTCATTGAGTACCAGCCGGAGGTAAGATCCCGTCGCATCTTCTTTTGTCGCTATCTGGTGGCTAACTATAAGGGTAGAACTTGGCATCAGGAATCGCCGGCTTGTTATACTCTCTCCCCCGTCAACAGCGTTTCGGCCCCAACGACGTGGTTCTCTCCATCGACTCCTTTTCTCGATCGTACCCCCTGTGCCAGATCATGGCTGCGCTATTTGCCAATGCTTCCGTCGCCGTCAACTCCGTCGCCGGCGAAAGCGTGGACTTTGCTCTTGCGACTGTAGGAGTATCTCCGACGGTCATTATTGCATCGTCTCGCACCATGTCTGATTATCACACCAAGTTCATGAAGCCCCACTCCGGGCCCGTGTCTTCCCTCGCGCGTTGGATCCAGGTGCGAAGCCTGGATGCTGGATACATGCCGTCCCACGGCCTACTGAGCCAGCTTGCCAACGTTGGGCCCATGGCCGAGCTCTCTCTTGACAGACTGCGTCTACTGTGCATCTCCCACCGGTTTGACGCCGATCCCGAGGTCCGCCTGGACTTCGAGCAATTGACGGACCTGCGTCTCTTCACGGGTGCGCGTATCGTGTATGCTTTGACTGGACCTGGAATCGCCGGTGCCGTGTCGCAAACCAACGTCTTCGACTACAGACGCTTTGAGGGCGCCAGCCACTTTGGTGCCCCTCTCAGCAGCGTCGAGGTTGTTCTAACGGGTTTGTCGGAGGATTCTGAGAAGGAAGAGGGTCAGGTAAGCGCAGCCAAACTCCATACCTTTCTTATTGGCTCGTGGAGCTTACGCACTCCCCAGATTTCTGTAGCCGGCCCTTCAGTCGTCTCCGGTAAGACAGTGCTACCCGTGCAAGCTCGCTTGCGCGATGACAACACGTTGGAGCTCTGCGCCTGAATTACCTGCCAAGCGAAGGATGAGCGTTCTTGCGTCATGAATTGAGGACTTTGACTCTATATGCATTGCACTTCCCCACCTTTCCCTGTGTATTATGTGTTCCATCCTGCACAGGCGACACAGAATGACTGTTGCACCGGCATCGTGATGAACGCCTCAGAATCTTATGAGTATAGCCTAGGCTTTCGTATGTCGATGAACTGAAGAAAGGGATATGCATCTATTTTCGAATACAAGATATAGCTCCGAGCGATTCTGAGAAAAGATCATGGTAATGTACAAAAAAAGGAAAAAAAAGAGGCATAGACAGCCTGGCGACAGATTAGACAAAAACGATCATGGCTTTAGATATCATTTGACTAAGGCCGTGACCTGCCGGGAGCCCCGTCCGGGCTTTGTCCGGGACAACGTTGGGGCAGCATTCTTCTGGATCTTAATCCACTGCCGCAGGGCCTGCTCGTGTTTTTGGAAAGCCTTCAAGGTTGTGGCTTGGAGGGGCAGCTTTTGAGCCAGCTTGATGGCGTGGAAGATGGGGACGTTCTGCTCCAGCAGCAGTTCGACCTTCTGGTAGTTTCGGTACTCTTTCTTCTGGATCTGCTCGTCCATCTGGACGGAGGACTCGGACGAAGCCTCGCCCGCGACCGGCTTGGGTTGCTCCGGCACCTTGATCTGGGGCGGGGTCATGTCCAGGTGGAAGCCGTGCTCCAAGCTGGCGAGCAGCCGGTCGCTGTAGGCGCGGACGAGGCCGTCGGCGTCCTTGCCGCCGAACTTGTCGAGGGCGCGGGCGGCGCTGAGCTCGAGCAGCACGGCGATGACGGCGGGGCGGCGGCGGGCGTCCTGGCTCAGGAGGCGGTTGGCGTGGCGGGGCAGCGACATGACGTCCACGAACTCCTGGCCGAGCGACAGGAGGCGGTCGAGCTCGGGGCCCTTGAAGCCCACGGCCTGGGCGCGCAGGTGCAGCTCGAAGAAGATCTTCTCGCCCAGCTGGGCCTCGCGCAGCGAGAACCCGGTGGTCTTGGCCTTGGCGGCCTCCAGGATGGCGAGCATCGCGTTGTGGCGGCCGGCGCGCCGCACCACCATCTCCAGGTTCAGCTTGCGGTGCACCTGGTGCAGCGCCGTCAGGAACGCCGGCAGCACCTTCCAGTCCTCCGCCGACCGCATGCGGCGGATCACCGCGTTGGCCTCCGCGTTGCGCGGCTGCGCCGTGAACTCCTTCGGCCGCAGCTGGTACTCCTCCGTCTCGCTGATCGCCACCGTCACCGGGTGCTCGTCCAGGGTGCCCTGGTGCTTCTTCCGGTAGATCAGGAGCTTCTGCTGCCCCGTCAGGTTGAGCGGGATGAACACCTCATTGCGGAACTTGAGGAGGCCGGGCTTCAGCTTCTGGGGCGCGCGCTTGAAGGTGGGCACTGGACCGAGGATGGTGATAAGGTTAGCTTTGGGGCTACTTTCGTAGGTAGGGTTCCTCTTGTCATCGGGGCGTTTGGGTCGTTGCAATACCTTTAGTGAGATACGTGCGCTTCTGTGAGAAGGAACCGACGGCTTGGCCGAGCGTGCTTGCGTTCTGGCAGCGCAATAGCCTGCTGCCCATGGCGAGCTGCGCCATTTCGATATGTGGTGGTGGTGGTGGTGGTGAGAGAACGTATCCGCGAGGAGGAAGATAATTCCGAATGAATCTCTGCAATCCGGAATTGACTCGAACAACGAGATAAATAGACGCAGACGTTCCCCAGACCGCTAAGAACAAACTCCAAATTGAGGAATCAAGATAAAACTTGGAAATGCAATAAATGCAACTCACTCCCTTCCCGATAATCGTGAAAGTCGCGGCGGCGGCGGCAGAAAATCTCCCGCATTGAACCAATGGCGGACGACCCAAACAGGCAAAGGGCGGAAATTCTGCCGGTCCGAATTCCTCTCTCTCTCTCTCTCCAATTCAGCATCAAGTTGTTTCCCGCTACCTTCTCGCTCTCTCTCTCGACCAATTCGACCCAGCAAACGGAACGCTGCAAGGTCCGCACATCTCGCCATGGCGAACTCCTCCTCGATTCTGCAGCAGCTGGGCTGCTTCCGGTCGCTTCTCACCAAGCCCCGGGTGTCGGGGGTCACCACCACCACCACCACCAGCCGCCGCATGCTCACGACCGTCTGGTCCGCCAAACCGGCCCCGATCCCCTTCCCCAAGAAATTGCCCGAACAATTCCACGATCAAATACCGAAGCGCTTCCGATTGAACATCGGTACGTCTTCTACCTAACACCCACGTACCACAAATCATCCCCTGGCCAGCTAGCTAGCAGGCGGGGCAAACCCATCCCCAAAAAAAACCTCCTCCCCAATGCTAACCGCCCCCCCCAAAAAAAAACAGCCCGCAAGAAGATGAAGATCTACCCGCCACCCCCGCCGCTCAAGTGCAAGAACCCAGTCGACTTCATCGCGCAGACGCAACTCAACAAGCTGGACCCCTCGGGCAAGCGCCGCGAGCTCTTCGACTACCGGCGGCACGCCCGCAGCGTCAAGCCCGGCGACATCATCCGCGTGACGTTCAAGAACGGCGACCCGTTCGCCGGCGTGGTGCTGAGCATCAAGCTGCGCGGCGCCGACACCTCCGTGCTGATGCGCAACCAGCTGACGCGCGTCGGCGTCGAGATGTCCGTCAAGGTGTTTTCCCCCAACGTCGAGAGCGTGGAGATCGTGCAGCGCACGCAGAAGCGCAAGCGCAGAGCGCGCTTGTATTACCTCAGGTGCGTTACATTCCTTTTCTTTTGGGGAGACAGAAAGAGGGGGGGGGGTTTGTTTGCGTATGCTAATTCGATTTTCTTTTTCGCGGCACAACAGACAGCCTAGACACGATATGGGCAGTGTGGAGAATCTGGTCGCCAACTACCTCAGACAGAAGAGAGCGCTCACTGGTACGAAGATGGGCGGCAACCAGAAGCGGTGATTGTTGCGGTTGGGGTTGCGGTTGGGGTTGGTTGGAGGTTGTGACAACGGGCATGGTTTGGGGCGAATGTATTTTTATGTTAACTAGCATGTGTATATTGGATCTTAGGTCCGGGTGTTCGTTTTTCATTTTATCTCGTTTCGTGTTTCGGATACAGTTCAAATCAAAAGATCTGGGATTTCCTCTTGGCTTTTTCTTTTTGTCTTCCAGTTTACATGGCAAGTAGTTTGTCTTTGGTTTGGGATGGGAGACTTTGCAGGTGCTCTATTCCACAATACGAAGGATGCATCTGCATGTTGCTATACGCTTTAAGTATGGTTGCATGCACCGAGCATATGAGCATACCCCAGGCCCAACGCAGGACTTGCCAAGCACATAACAGCACATTCCAGTCTGGACATCCTCTCTCTGTCATCTAGTATATGTACCGAAAACTGATTTCGTATCAGCAAAGAACAATCATTAAAGTAAGAGCATCCAAGAAAGAAAAAAGGGCAGGGCTTCCAGGAGAAACAGAAAAACAGAGCGGCAGGACGTACTTCAAATTCTCCCGATCCGTCAAGTCCAAGAAAGCAGTCGAATCGAGATCTCTCCCTTCCAGGCCTCCCTCGGTCTGAGACTGGATCCGATCGCGGCGCTGGTTCTCCCAGCGAAGCAGGAAACCCAGGGTCGAGATGAGGACAACCTCGAGCAGGTGGCAGACGATCATGGACCAGATTCCGAGCTCGTAGGTGGGGCTATATCGACAAGCGTTTAAAGATGAGTTGATGACTGTTCAATGATCGAGTGCTTGCTGCACAGAGCGGACTTACGCTTGGCTTGTCTTGTAGAAGAACGGGCCTGCGATGTTGCCGGTGCAGTAGCCCAGGAATAGCACGGCGTTGGTGACGACTTTCTTCGTGTGGCCTGCGGGGGTTCATCAGCTATGCGCCTATATTTGGGGGTCTTGGAGGTTGGGAAGTGGCAAGCACTGAACGCACCTGCTGTGTTCGCGATCTGCATGCTGAGAACCAAGACAAATGCTGCATTGTACGGTCCCGTCAAATAGTAACAAATCAAGCGACCGACTTTTTGATCTTGGGGCACAAACCGAAGACCAAATGCTCCGGCTATGTTGGGCAACAGAAAAATAACAATGAACAGGCAGCGTCTGTTCTCGAACCGGTCATTGAGATAGACACAGGTCAGAATCGACAGGGCAATCAAGACTCCGTAGGGGATCTAAGAAGTGAGCAACATGATCTCTCGTCCTAGAGAATGGGAGTATGCATACCTGCATGAGGGTTGTTACGAGAGTAGAGAACCCAAATCCTTTGATGATGAGTGTTCCAAAATTGGAGATTCCACCATTCGGTATGTTGCCTGGCAGATGGTATTGATCAGCTCGGGTTGAAGCGGTAGGGGTTTCGAGACCTTACAGACTAAGCCCAAGGCGAAGAAGAAGTATAGTTTGTAGTCTAGGAAGGCTTCTCGAATCTGGTGCAGTTTGATGTGCTTGTTCTCAACACCGGTTTGATTCTCGCGAAGCCGCTCGACTGCAATACGACGCTCTCTTTTGCTAAGCAGAGGCGCCGTCACTGGCGAGTCAGGAAGCAAGAAGAACATCACTATACCCCAGGTTGAACAAAGACAGCCACTAGATTGCACGTGTCAGGTCAGCATATGCAACATTCTGCTCAGCCATGATTAGCCTTCTTACATGACAATGAATTCGTACTTCCACGAAGGAAGTGCTCCTCTAATATGCCCTATTCCATAACCTAGTAGGCCACCGAGTGCAATTCCAAGACCGTTGGCCGTATACCATAGTCCAATTCGTACCGGCTGCTCGCGTCTCGTATACCACATGCTCGTTATAAGCATAAAAGCTGGGTCGGCGCAAGCTTCGGCTGCGCCTCCCAAGGCCCGTAAGACAGCAAGAGTGGCGAAATCATGACAAGCGGCTTGGATGATAAGAAAGACTCCCCTTGATCGAACATTAGCTGTGAGCCGCATCGGTAAGGTTAATGGCGTGGAGGTGGGCTTACCACATGAATATGTTCGCACCAAGATATTTTCCTGCGCAAGAAGATCAGTTCTTTGTTCCGGCTGAGGGCTATATGCCGTCTTACCTATAGGTAAGCGTTGCATGAGGAAATTGGTCGGCTTGCCCGACATTAGCATGAGCCATTGAAGTGATGGGGAGGTCCAGACTCACAAAGGCCCAAGCGAGGAATCCGAAGTAGAATACACTCGACAGCCAACTGTATTGTGTGCCATGCAGATTCAGGTCCTCCTGGATCCCAAAGATCGCCGCATAACTAAGGGTTGTCTGTAGGCCTCACCAGTGAGCAATCGACAATTTCCGATGAAGCAGAAATGGGGTGTGCGCACCTTGTCGATATAGAAGAATGCATAACAAACGGCCAGGTAAGGCAGAATCATCAAGTCGATCTTCCGAAGCAATTTCCTTGCCTCCGAGGGGTCAATCTCTTCATGAAGGGCATCCGGGTCATTGAAGAGAGCCATGGCAGTGTCCCCATCCGGCCGCGTTCCGGGCTTCCACCCTGGCTGAAAATGGTTCTCATCATGCGTATCGGAAGGGAGATCGGCGATGTTCTCTGCATGGACGGAACTGGGTTCGGTCTGGGCTTTATTGCCCATGTTTGAAATTGGAGTGTGTTGTTGCTCCGTAGGTTGAAAAGAGCCTGGAAGCAACAGCTGAGGTGTGACGCACGAAGAGAAAGAGATCCTTGGGCACCTTTAAGAGGCTTGGTGAATGAAGTCTCAGACCATGCCTAGAGCTATAGTGAGCTCTATTTCCCGCCTCGCAAACCTTGCCCAGAACCTGATACCTTGGTGATTGGACGGTCGTTCATCGAACGTGGGGGTATCAGTCCTGTCAGTTGTGCGGAGAAATGTGTTCTTCAGCCTGTCATCCAATCCGCACAGAGGCAGTGCATCATCCATGAGCATTAACTTTATACCTCGGTCATGCTCCGTCTAGAGGTTCCCTGGGTAGCCATCCACAGCATGGCTTTGATACGTGGGATATAGATCTCGGAGTAAAGCCGAGCATGATATGATAATGTGAGGTAGCTACCGGACACGAGACAGGCAGCTGATTTCAGGAGGAGAAGAACAATGCTGAGTGCTGGGATCCTCGAGATGGTGGATGAAGTAGCAATGCGGGGAAGTGGAGAAGAACGACCCCGCGTGGGGGTGGCCAGAATCTGGGGTAATTTCATCTCGCCTCCTGCCGCGGCCTCGAAGTATAAGTAAGCTACCTTGGAAGCATGCTAGCATACAACAGGACTGCTCTATATATTTGGCTCCCTATCTTTAGAATCTCCTGCGCTCTAATCTGACTTCCTGTGGGTAGCCGACAGACGAAGTCCAGCTTTATTACTGCCCACAAGATATTCATTCACCAGCGTAGAAGCTGCTGTGCCCAAAGCTCAAGACTCATGCTAGGGAATCATGAGAGGTGCCCGAGAGAGGAGCTTTGGACTGACAAGCCATTCGAGGTCACGGCTCATAACCTGGGATTCACTCTTTTGCTTGAACAATCCTTACGCTTCTGCTCAAGTCAAAAAGATAACTTAGAGCATGCGAGTACAGTGACAAGGCGGCCATATTGCTACATTGAATGTGTTAGTGACCTTTAACACCATAGGGGATTGCACTGGTCAGAAAGAGGGCTGGAATCGTAGCAGAGTTCTTTCGAGGAGATGGAGACGGAAGGAAGTAAACAGACCAGCAACATCCAAAGTCTTGCTGCCAGACGGTGATTGATTCACCGTCAAATCGCCATGACCTTGCAGCCTGAGTCTGATGATTGTGTCTTCTAATCCAGTATAAGAGGAAGTCTGGTAAGAAGCAGACAACTCTCCGTCGCCACCACACATGGCAAGCTAAGCCCAGTCCGAATGGGTATGCAGATCCACGGAGGAACCCCGTGCCTGTATACAGCCACAATTTTCGGGATATAAATTGAGGAGTCAAACTCTAAATAGACTATCCTAGCCTGAATCTAGGCAGATCCTCCACAGGTAGAGCCCGAAGTTGGCTCCGCGACCTGGGAGCCTATCTATGAGTATATTAGCTAGGAGAACGGCACTGATCGCCAAGTGCGGGCTCAGCTATCTAGAGCTCCCTTGAGGACTAGCACGGTATTGGCTATCTGCAGTGATTAGCTTTGTTGAATCACTAGGTGTTGATCGAGCCACGATGCACAGATGGGGGGGTGACCAATGTTTTCTGCAGTTCGCTATGCCACATTGATGCATATCCCTCGTGGAAGGCGCTTGAATTGACTCATTAGTATTCGCGCATCTGACCCAGGTTATTCGTTGATCAGATACTCTGTTCTAGGCTCCTTCACCAGAAAGCAGGGTCACGAGTGATACATTCCCAGTTTCGTGCTCAGTCGACACTGACCGGAGCATCGGTACGCGGCGTCTGCAGTACGGATGGAGCAGCCGCCAATAGCGATGACCTTGAGCGGTGCGAGGTAAATGCGAGCCCAATATACCACATCCAGAAGCATATGTGGTTCATGTTAAGCTTGCAGACCATGATGTCCGGGAGTCAGACAATGAGGCACAAATCGGTCTGCCCAGGAGGCAATTCCTAAGAAGACGAGGGGTATGAATTGCCACGTTCTGGAATGAAAAGACTGAAAGACTTCGTGGAGCTAGATGAACAACCCCGGATAGAGGTATACACTGTTATGCTAGCTTTGGTTCAATTGAGGTGTCATGGCAGCTTCAGAGCGAATCCTGACAATGACTCAGGATCGTGGTACACGCAATTCGTTTCTGAAACGAGAGGAAACACGGTGTTGAAACACGATTGTGACATCTCAGAATTGAGGCGCAGTACTTTTTGACGACTTTGCGGATCATGATAGGAAGGTTCGTCCCGATCAATGGAATGAAATGAGTCCCAATCCTGTATCGATGGTGGTGCAGATTGTAAGGGGGCGGGCGATAAGTAACCTTGTTGAACCGTGGGCCTTACTCCCCCTCCCCCACCGTTTGAGCGAAAGACGGCCAAGTCCGCCCGCCCCCAGCGTAAGCGCCCTTAAGGGAATTGCCTACTGCACTGGCACCGTCAGCCTACTAGGTAAGCCCCTTCTCCCCCTCCCGCCTAGCGGCATGCATTCCGGAGCTCTGCCGTCCGCTGGCTCCCTTCAATACCCGAGGGTCAAACAATGGTTGACTCGATCACTGGTCACACACCGACTTTCGTCGTTATGAGCACCACCCATCCCATCCCATCCCATCCCATCCATCCATCTGCCAGACTAGAACGACGACTACTGTACCCCGGCTGCAGGCTTGCATTTGGTGTGCGGGTGGAGTAAATTACAATTGGCCCAAGGCGCCGTCATGGGCCTGCAGATCGAAAGAATAGGTGATGATGGGTGGTGGTGGTGGTGGGGGGATTCTCACATGCTCCTCCAGCAACCCACCCGCGACGGCTCCTCCCCGGAGTCACGATATACTGAGGGGGGAAGAAGAGTTCAGGGACTTAGGTCTGTCTGAGAGTCTTCAGTAAAAAATCGATCCCGATCCTGCGCCGTGCTTGATCGCGCCTAGTCCAGTGCGATTTATTTTCGAGGTAGGGATCCGTCTCGCCTCGTTCCGGCCCATTGGCTGAGTATCGGAGTATTGCTGCATTAGTGCCACCGCTAGCCAGGCATGGTCGTTTTGATATGGACATCCAAGCACCATGGTGCTTGTGTCGCTCAGCCTTCACTTCGGAGAACTTACCTTGCGGGTTCATTTCTGGACTATCGAGGAGAAGTAGCATCTTGAATTTGAATAAAGTGTTTGCACCATTGACTCCGGCAATGGTCTGCTTGGGACTTTCAAGGTTGAGGACTAGCGCAACTAGATTGGGGCATGAATGGAGGCCATGGGAGACAATAAGGCCGGTGTGCTTGACAGCCGAAGAACCATAAAGGGCTTTGCAACCCACCCCTGTTATGCCGACACAATTTATGTCAGTCTGAGCCATGTGAATAGATTATAGGGTGATTATCATTTCTTTAAGACCGATTGAATACCTTGCACCGAAGACGAGACTTTATTCGATGTCTCACTCGATGTTGATCCGAAGACAGAATACTCTGAAATGCAAATGGCCCATGAGATATAAGTGCCTAGGTATACCTACTAGTACTCAGTGCATACCCGATCGAGGATCAGACGAGATTGACAACCCATAATTGCGGAGCACAATACACTGGCAGCCAACGACCGCATTATTCCCAACCGAGAATCACGATTACAGCAGGCAGTTGGTTTCGATTGACTGGGTTCTATCGCAGTCTTCCAGAAGACCAAAGTGTTCAACCATGGAACCATTGGTTGTTGACCCAGAAACGTCCTCGAGGTAACAACAAGACGAGCACAGGGCATGTCGTCATGCTCAAAGGGTTGTAGAAGGCCATGAAAACAGAATCCGCCACGCAGATCCGAAGATCTCTGACGTGGGGGGTTTCGGCCATTGGACGAGTTGCCATTTCCTGCGTTCCTTAAAGCTGGGGTTTTTTGGGGGGGGGGGGGGGGGAGACGAAAGATTCTTTCCTCCCCGCATTATGCGCGGTTGAACAGGGAAAAGAACTCATATGAGAGGAACGTGTTGGGGGACTATTGAATAAGCTAGGTAAATGGTCGAGACTGTGGTGGTTTCAACGGGTAAGCTAGAAACAACTACGTGGTCCTTAGTGGGAGAGTGGAAGTGGAAGTGGAAGAAGTGATAGCCGTTCGCAACGGATGGTTCCCATGGTGGTGGAATAATGATGAACGCACTGAATCATTATTGGAAAAGAGAAATACAAAAAAAAAGGAGGGAGAGAAGAGCAAAGAACTGTTCTGAGACCAACCCAATACGTAGCCGGAAAACCCCAGTTACTACTAAATTTACTAGAGGTATCGTCACCAGTGACCACCAGTCAGCCACCTGGCAGCCCTGGGCAAAGTCCCCTGCCCGGGAAGCCGTAGCCAGTTATGGAGTAACTACGGAGTAGGGAAGGTAAAGTGACGTAATGACCAAAATAGGTGTAACTCCCCCCCGACTGGAGCCCAGTGACTGCAGTGACTGGGAGCCGCAGCGGCGAGTTCACACGTTCTCTTCTTGTCTGTTTGTCTGCGTGGTGCGACCTGCCTCTTTGTCACTCCCTCTCTCTCACTCACTCTCTCTCTCTCTCTGACTAAGGCTACAAGCCCATTTGCCTAATTAACTAACTGTTAATGAACTAGCTACTGCGGGAGAACACCACATTTATATCGTCTTGATTAAAAAATAAAATAAAATAATAATAAGAGCATCTGATGGAACATGCAACACCCTCCCACAAAAAAAAAAGGCTGCTGGTTAGGTACAGTAGAACATGTACTGTAAAAGAAGGGCTGCTGGTCTGCTTCTCCAAAATAGCATAGCATCCGGTCCTTTCCCCTCCGTCCCCCAGGTCATTACATGCACCTTTAAGGGAGGGGAGGGGGGCCGCATTTCGTAGTTAGGGAGTTAAACACCCACAATCGACCCACTGCTGGCCACTTCTGGATAAGACGAAAAGTGGGTAGACTCCCAGTCTCCCAGACTCCCAGACTCCCAGACTCCCAGACTCCCAGACTCCCAGACTACCAGTAGTACTAGTCCCAGTGGCCATCCTCAGAGTGGGACGCCCGCCTTTATAATGTCGACTGACCCTCCATTCCGCTGGGAAAACGTCAACGCTTCGCTTGAAATACATAAGCAAGGAACCAAACTGGGAATCTCTTCCAGGTTCAATCCTTTTCCCTTCCTCATAAATCCGTCTTCCCTCCATCTCCTAAATAATCCGTACAACCATCCTATACTATCTCGGACACTACTACCACCGCTACCACTATTATCACCAGTACCACATCTCCCCCCCAATCAACCTCCAAATATCCCTAGATTAATCGCCACTCGCCTTATCTATTCACCATGTCTCGAACTAAGGTCCTGCTCGTCGGAGCAGCTGGTGAAACCGGTGGTTCTATTGCGAATGGATTGCTCGAACAGCCCAACTTTGTATGCTGTCCACGCCCACCACCCGCCTTACGCTTCCACCCTGGTGCTAATTGCGTGCCCTCTCGCCCTTACAGGAAGTCCATGCTCTTGTTCGCCCTCGCTCGGCCCAGAAGCCTGCCATCGTTGCCCTGCAAGAACGGGGTGTTCAGATCCGCAAAGGTGATCTCAAGGGTCCCGAGGAGTCGCTTGCCGATGTTCTCACCGGAATCGATGTCGTCATCAGTTGTGTCGGTCCTTCAGAACAACAGGATCAGATTCCTCTCGCCAAAGCTGCAAAGAATGCCGGTGTACAGCGATTTGTTCCCTGCGGTTTCATCACAGTAGCCCCGCCTGGCGGTATCATGTGGCTGAGAGACGAGGTATGCTGGCTGGCTCATCTGAATCTCACGTTCTCGATTTAACCTTCCACGCAGAAAGAGACGGTCTACAACCACATCAAGCAGCTCAGACTACCCTACACCATCATCGATGTCGGCTGGTGGTACCAATTCTCTTACCCCCGCCTTGAGTCTGGTCGCATCGATTATGCCATGACTTCAGCTAATAACGAGATCGTCGCTGACGGAAACTCCCCCATCGCTTTGACGGATTTGCGGGATATCGGTCGCTATGTCGCCAAGATTATCACCGATGACCGGACATTGAACAAAATGGTATTGGCGTACAACGAGGTCAAAACTCAGAACGAGATTTACGATCTATTGGAGGAGATTAGCGAGGAGAAGATCCAACGGAACTATGTAAGTGGTCTTTAGCACTGCTCGTGGCACAACATCGACTGACGTCATAATCACTCAGATCCCTGAAGAGACCATCTACACCCGAGTGCTCGCAGCCCGCCAATCTAGCGAAACCTACCCATTCGACCCCATCAAGTTCATTCCCAGATATCTCGCCGAATATCAACTATCCTGGGGTCTACGGGGTGACAACACGCCGGAATATGCCAAGTACCTGGGTTATGTGACTTCCAAGGAACTGTACCCCGACTTCACGCCTACCGACTTCAGGGAATACCTGGAAACCGTCGTACGGGGTGCGGCCAAGGGTGTGTATACCGACCGCACCATTTCCAAGGCTCAGCAACGCTTCTTCCCCCGATCGGAGTCCAGCGACTCTCTCTACACTCGGATCTTCCCTCGTACTGAATCGAGCGATTCGCTGTACATGTCTCGATGAAAGGCGACCTCTGTCCCTTGTCAGGAAGAAACACGAGTCGGCGCTAGATGCGCCTCCACCTTCGTGCTGTTTCGATTATGATCGAGTGTACGGTGTTCTTATCACAGTGGATACCACATCATACGATGGCAGCCCTCCCTCCCCTGTTGTTTCTCTTTGCTTTTGCCTTCTCATGGGTCTTTTTTTGTTCCCGGGGGTTTTTAGACAGGCGTTCGTGTACCTATTGATGGCTTATGACTGTCTCGAGTGGATGAGTATGATTACGTCACCACCACGTTTATATACCAATGTACTTCGGGGGTTTTCTCCAATCACCCAGTGTCGGTGACAGGTCTCACGGTCACTGGAAAGATATCAAAAATTCATTCTTATTCATCATCCTTTCGTCGGGTCCTACGTAACCAAGTTTCCAATGGTGACAGCATGGACGGCAAGTGCAAATCATCCCGTCTGAGTCAGGCAACTACACAATTTTTTCTTCCTTGTCAACTCCAACTCAACTTTATGAAACTCACAGAATTCAGACGCATTCTCAGGACTCGAAATCGGATTTCTCCGGAGGCAACGCATCCGTTCTGTATGGGTAGCGATGGCTCCGGGAAAATGCGACAACGGCCGAGATCATGATAGTGTCCCAACAACGGATGAAGGCGACAACCCTCCAATACAGCCTTCCTTCCACCCGCGCATACGGCATGTTATTCCTGTCTATGGAGCTTTAAGTCCGCGTCAAGTCAATCTACTCGGTGCGCACTCGTCTGCCGAACTTAACCTACATGCCATACTTACCTTAGCCATAGCTATTGGAGGAGCGATCAATACCGGCCTCATGATTTGTGCAGGCCGTGCGCTTTCACAGTAAGAGCACCAACCTCTTCCATTCCTCACTTCAATACTGACCAGAGACAACAGGGCGGGGGTGAGTACATTGGAATTTTCGTGATCGATACACACTAACCGCCAAGCCAAAGCCTGCTTCTATACTTATTTCCTACACATTTGTCGGGTTCATTGTCTATCTGGTTCTGTGTGCTCTAGGCGAGGTCGCTTCTTGGTCCACAGAACCATCAATGGCCGAGAATGCGTCCCGATTCTGCGATCCGGCGCTTGGGTTCACATTAGGATGGATGTGAGTCTTCATACCTCATAGAACCTCGCCATTTCGTAAGAGCTGGTCTAATCAGAACAGTTACTGGTTGAAATTCATGGTTGTCATCCCCAATCAATTCGCAGCAGGAGAACTGCTGATAGCCTACTGGCAAGGTGATGAGAAAGGATATTCGATCTTTTGGATCACGTTCTTTCTCGCGGCAATCATCGTTGCGAACGCGAAATGTAGCCAATATTTCGACAAATACGAGCTCTTCCTGTCCTGCATGAAGATCATTGTGATGTTCGGTCTAGTATGTCTGTGTGTCGTCCTGGCTTTCGGTGGCGGCCCTGATCATGATAAGAAAGGCTTTCGTTACTGGAGCTATCCAGGTGCGTTTGCTCAGCACTCGAACAAGGAAGCAACGGGTATACTACGTGCGGTCTTCCGAACAGTCCCTTCTGCTACGTTGGCCTATCTCGGAAGTGAGCTCATGGGCATCACCATATTGCGCACGCATAATCCCAGAGAAGCTGCAGGGCAGGCCATTGAGTCCAACTGTTATCGCATCTTGGCCTTCAATATCGTCAATGTGGCTCTATTGGGGATACTGGTTCCCTCTGGCACCCACGTCTTGGCCTTAGGTCAGTCCCCGGACAAGGCTCCGCCGGCATCAGCTTTTGTGACGATCGCACAGTATACTGGCTGGTCAAAGTTGCCACATATCTTGAACGCCTTTCTACTGGTCTGTGTCATTTCGGCTGCTAGTCAAGCCCTCTATCTGGCGACAAGAACACTATATGAGCTTTCTGTAGATCGGCATGCTCCTTCTTTCCTCTGTCGAACCAATGATCGGGGAGTTCCAATATATGCCTTGGGTGTGTGCGCCCTCATAGGATGCACGGCATATCTGAATGCCTTCAGCCGCTCTCAGAAACTCTTCAACAACCATGTCAACCTGGTTTCGATGTTTAGCATACTTACATGGGCCTCCATCCTGGTGGTTCATATCTCATTCGTGCGAGTTCGAAGGGTGCAGAAGATTGCCGACGAGGATCTCATCTTCCGGGCTCCATTTGGGGTGCTCGGCTCCTGGGTCGCCTTGGTGGCATGTATCTTTTTCTCGGTGATTCGAGTATTTGACCTCACAAGCCGCGATGCTTACCCACAGGGGTTTGACTATGTGGCTTTTATCACATCTTATGTGGGGATCCCACTATATGCTATACTTGCCGTGGGATACAAGATTGCTACCAGGAGCCACTCGGTGCAACCTGAGAGCGTTGACATGAGCACCCTCAAAGCCGAACCAAGTTCGTTAAAAGCAGGGTGCACTCTTTCGACGCCGGGACGACCTGATCAAGTCTATCCAGACTCAGAAGCAGCTCGCATGCGCCGAAGCATAATCTGGTGGGTGCTGTGACTGGGCGGGGGACTAATTGAACTGGAGAGTGATTGCTCTGTATGGTCTGTGGGTCGGGAACAAACAGTACAGGACATGCTATAGAAGCTTGCTTACGCGCTAGACATTCTACTTCCCGTCCAGATATCTGATTCTCAAAATACAAGAAAGAAAAAAAAAAAAAAAAAAAAAAAAAAAAAAAAGGAAGGGAAAAAAAAATAATTAATTCAGTAATTTTCAGTTTGCCCAACTCTTATGTTATAGCACTGACCTGGAGCGTGGCATCAGACTGCGCATGCTGGTGTCTAATGACGGCACTCGAGGGATATGAGGGCAATGCTACTGGTGATACCAAGAAGGTCGCAAAGGGTGGCAGCAGCATGAAAAAGCAAACATATGGAGATTTGTGAGTTTTATGTGGATGTCACTGCATATCTAGTAGGAATGGCCTGTCGAGGTGACGGCGTCAAAAGGTCGATTTGATTCGCTCAAGAGGGGCAAGTGGAGGGCAAGTGGAGGGCAAGTGGAGGGAAGTGGAAGTGGAAGTGGAAGTGGAGGGGTTGAACTGAAGCTGTCCGATTTTCTTGTTTGGTTTGCATCTTCACCCATCCAGCATCCAACCACCTTCTTTTCTTCTTTTGCCGCTTTGACATTTCTTCTCTCGATTCTTCTCAAGGCGCCATCACCTCTAACACTAATTTTCAATCAATGCTGGGTTCTACCTCTGATTGACCGGAGGCGAGAGTCGAGGAAGGTGTCTGGCGCTGGTCGCCCACTCGATTGTTTACCATCCACTGGTTCAGTAGTTCTCCGTCGAATTGTGGAGAAACAGATTTCCCAATCGGTGTACTTTCACAACGGTCAGCTCCGAGGTCGTTCGATAGGATTGTACACACGCAGTCTGGCCTGTCAATCTCATTCAGTCTCTGGCTCTAACGAACATGGGCTTCCCGACCACTCCAAGCCGAAGCGGGCAAGAATTGACTCAACTCATAGACCAGATCAACGAACGATTCTCGCTGGAAATCCCCAATCCCCGCATCTACTCCCCTGGTGGTGACAACAAAACACCGGCATGGAGATGTTATGGCGGTCTCAAGCGGCTCTACTTCAAAGGCCCCTTCTATCGAGTCCTCGAGGATTTTCAAGAATGGGTTTCGTCTCGATCACTCCATCCATCTCGTTTGCTTTCAAGTTATGAACGGGAAGAGCGACTGGGATATCTATTGCGATTGATTGATGATGAGCTCTACCTAATGGCCAAAGGCTCATTTCCAGCCAACCGGTTGATGGAGCGACTTTCGGCGGAGCCTGAAGATCTAACGCCGAAGTCATTGAAGAGACGGCTTTCTGCTGATGAGGACGAGTTCCACACTGCGCCGAGCTCTCCGGTCAAAGGGCCTGCAAGATCAGTTTCCCCATTGGAGACAAACGGTCCTCCCCCTGTTGTCGGAAACTCTAACCAAGGTAGCCATCCGCAGTCAACGGTCGGGGCTGTCCCTGCCAACCTTTTTCAAAGCCCTCGTCGACCTGACTCGGGAAAGCCTTCCAAGTTCGTAGAGAAACTGACCGCACCTGACAAGTACCGGCGATACGACGCTGTACCTGCTGCCCAGACCGGCGTGAATGTCAGCTTCGCAACAACTACTGCCTCGTCCTCTGACTTTTTCGCTTCCCACAAAGTCTCCTATAATACCTCCTTTCTTTCGGCAACCACTGATGCCACTGAGCCCATGCCGGAGGATGAGTCACTGTACGAAGACTCGGTGGTAGGGCATATGCTCAGCCAGGAGATGAGAACGACGTTCGAACAGCAGAACCGAGTTTCAGGCCCAAATCGTGGGTCTCGTTACAGCGACGATGGACAGATCATGGTAGAACTTCTAAAAGACGGACCGTTCTCATACGAACAGACTCTTCCAAGGTCGGTTCCACTTCGCTATCGATATGAGCTGGAAAGGATAGGTAGAGCGTGGAATGTGCCTTTAAGTCGCATACTCGTTGGCGATACCATCTCATTCAAAACTCTGGACGATTGTTGGGGATGGATAGCGGCTCTTAGCCAGCGAAATGGAAAGCCACTTCCAGAGAAGCCAACTCGCAAGGCTTGGGAAGCCGCTACGGGTGATTTCAAAACAGATAAGCATTCCGAGGTGGTCGTCTTTACAGGGGACATGGAGTGGTGCACTGCGTCCGAACGCGGTATTCTGAAGTTGAAATTGAATTCTCTGAAGACAGAACGAACCTGCCGCTTTCACCGACGCTTTGGATCGGATCGCTTCCTCAGTCTGACGATGCCTGCCCCGGCGCGGCCGCCGCCTCATCTACGGATACCCGAAAAGCCGGCTCTCCTGCGAGAAAGCTTAGCTCTCTGGTTAACGCAACGGGTGCATCGGTGCTTAGGTAGGGAATGGCGGCCGTTCTTTGTGGAGGAAGTGAAATCAAAACGGAAGGTCAAGTCAGAACCGAAATTTCGAGTGGACTTCTTTGCTGTTGACGGCATTGATTTTGACCACAGGGTGAGAGTACCCTCGTCCCTACCTCTCCCAAATCAGGACAGTACGAACCGCACGCCGATGGGCTTAGAAGAACTTATTGAATGGCACATGCCTACAAAAGCCAATCTTGGACAGTCTAACTGCAAGCTCTTCCAGAGGTTATCGTTAGGTCTTTCCAAAACTTATGCAACAGTGGTGCTGCGACCATCGCAGGTTCTGTCGCTGCCGGACCTCCCGGGCCGTCCGGTGATGAATGATGGGTGCGCCCTGATGTCAAGGAAGATGGCCAGCCACATTTGCGATATGCTGGGGATTACAGGAATAACCCCTAGCGCCTTTCAGGGTCGATTTGCGGGAGCCAAAGGGTTGTGGATGGTTGATCGACATCAATCACAGTTGTCAACTGAGTGTAATGACGACATGTGGATTCAAATCTCCGATTCGCAGCTGAAAATCCATCCGCATCCCCAAACCTGGCAAGAGCCTGTTGACAACGAGCAGTTGACCTTCGAGGTTGTGACATGGTCCAAGCCGTTGCATCCGGTCGATTTGAATATTCAACTCTTGGCAATCCTCGAGCATGGCGGACACGTGAGGGAATATATCGGCGACCTCACCCGACAAGGCATTCAAGCGGTGTATAAAGAGTTTGTACAGGTACTCCAGTCCGATAGTGCTGTCCTTTGTCGCAGTCTTATCCAGAAAGTCCGGCCTTCAGCGGATGACGGCTCTGGGCTGATGTCACATAAAGTCAAACGCCTGGAGCAGTGGACGGCGAATGATGCAGAGGCGATAATACGACTTACTGAAGCAGGGTTTGGGCCTCGAAGCTTCTATCCGCTTCGTAAGCGACTGGGGAAATGTCTTAGAGACCTGCTCACTCGATATGTGGATGATTTACATATAGAGGTCCCTCTTTCGACTTACGCCTTCTGCATCGCAGACCCTTATGGGATTCTTACAGAAGACGAGGTCCACTTTGGATTCTCCACCAATTGGCGCGATGGTGAAGGTCAATTTGAAGATACTTTACTAGACGGCATCGAAGTCCTTGTCGGCCGACTTCCAGCCCACCTTCCCTCTGACATTCAGCGCCGGAAGGCTGTGTGGAAGCCAGAACTTCGCCACTTCAAGGATGTCATTGTGTTTCCCAGTGTGGGCAATGTACCGCTAGCGCATATGCTATCAGGCGGCGACTACGATGGCGATACGCCCTGGATCTGCTGGGACCAGAACATCGTGCGCAACTTTTATAACTCGGACCTCCCAGAAGTCGAATATCTTGCAGAGCACTTTGGTCTCACGAAACATTCCGTGCCCATGAGGAATATTCAATCCATGGACGAGTTCCTCCAAAGCGCGTTCACGTTCAATTTAACTCTATCGAATTTAGGGCGCTGCACTGTAGAGCATGAAAAGATTGCTTATGACGAATCGATCAATTCGCGCAACGCCACGGAGCTTGCTTGTCTCCTAAGTCATCTGGTGGACGGCCGCAAGGGAGGTGTGCATCTGTCCGAGCAAGCCTGGCGGCAATATCGAAAGAGGATCAGTCCTCGGACTCGTGATCTGCCCGCCTACAAGAACCCTGAACGGAGATACAAGAAGACCAATATTATCGACTTTCTTCGCTTTGAGGTGGCTCGCAAAGAGCGCGACAAGGTTCTGGCACAATTGGAGAAGGCATTCCCCGAGAAGGAGTCTTTCAAGGACCCGGATGAAGACCTGTTAGGAGTATGGTCTCATGCCAAACAGCAAGCCGCACAGGACATGGGGCTAAAAACAGCACTGCAAGGTGTGGCCCAGAAGCTCAAGATATTGTACGGGCAGTGGAACGAGCACGTGCAGAGGAGCCAAGAGTCCTTCTCCGTCCGTGCTCTCGAGGCTGCTGAAGGTGCTCAAGCCATTGAGCCTCCGCCAGGAGATCATCCTTTGATTCGGGTATGGGAGCACTGTCCGGGCGAATGGCTTCGGTTTCTAGCTTCCAGCACGTATAAGCGGTGGCCCCATTCCGGCTTCGTCATGCACGCCTTTGGTGAGGTTCTCTGTCAGATGAAGGCAAGCACCCTCCCGGCGCGGAGCGTGACGAATGAGATCCTTGCCTGTTATCGTGTCAACCAGAAGGTGATCGCGCAGCTGACGTCTCGGGACCCGATGGATGAAGAGGAGACCGGGCCGGGCGAGGACGAGTACGAAGGGCACGAAGCCATCGAGGCGATGCACTTCGGGCTGCCGTCGACAGCAGCGGGCGGATACTACGATCCGGACGATGGAATGTCGGTGGAATGAGCGAGGTTTCAGCTTCGGATAGCATGGTTAATTGGCTGGAATTCAATTCATGCCTCTGTGGGGTACTGTACATTCTTGGTTATTGTGCTGCATGCATGTGCCTCCCTTGATTGGAAATTCTGGATTCTTGGATAACTTAGAGTTCTTTAATTATCTCCCAAGAATTGGATATAGGATAGGGCATTTGGGCATTGGATCAACTAGTTTGAAGTTTGAATAGCAACAACGATCTACAAGACTTCTTGTCTGCCTTGGGCTGACCAGTTGGCCATGGGGTGGTTTGGTTGGCTGAGTTGTAATCACCTGACTACCTAGTAGGTAAACTCAACTCTAAGAATCATGAATCATGTGGAAGTGGAAGTGGACTTGAATCAGACAGGCAGGCGGTGGGACGGTGCATTACTGGGAGGCGGATGAAATCACATGTCAAGTCGTACAATTTGGTTCAATCTGACTGAAAACGGCAGCTTCCACGAGCTGCTGCTTTTGCTCATCGACTCTCGACTAATTATCGGCTGTTCCTCCCGGGCGAAACAACGACCAGGATTGACCAGAGACTTCTACCTGACTGACTGACTTGTGACTCGGGTCAGCATGTGAAGGGGGGGCGTGGAGAGACCCAGTAACTTCATCACCAATTCAGCAGGTCAATATGACCGAAACTCTTGTTTGCATGTGCCTGAGGCAAATGGGATACGGTACCTAGTACTCGACAACTTAACATCCCACCATAATGCACGGTAGGGTCATTTTGATGTCGTAGTGCCGTGTAGAATGGTATAATATAATAATATAAGAGCCAGAGTAAGAATAAATAGACCAGGTTAAGAGGGAGAGCGAGTGTGTGTATTGAGTGACTGCCGAACCCACGCCCAGTCAGTCTCGGCTCTTCTTTGGCCCGCCGCGCCTACGTTTTTCTCTTGCTTTGCACGTGAAAGTCCCTCGACTCTTGCTTGTTGCAATTCATCCATCCTTCCATCCTTCCACCAACCAAGCAGGCAATCAATCAATCATTCTATCAGTCAGTCATTCAATCGATCAATCAACTGCTCACTCTCCCGCTCAATCAAGCTTCGCTCGGGATCTCCAACCTCTCTCAACTGCCTTTCTCATTATCCGCCCCTCTCCACTTCCTCACCTCTCCCCCTCTCTCGCCCCTCCCCTCTCTCCGAATAATCAGATAGTCTCAAACAAACGCGCCTAAGTCTAACCGATTCTCCGGCTCTTACTTTCCACGCCATCTCGACTCATTTACCCGTTCTGGTTGTCGGAGGACAGCCATGGACCACCGTCCACCCGACGGCATCTCTGGTCCTGGTCCGAAGGCGTCCATTTCTGCTGTTCGAGACGCCACGACGCCGACCACCACCACCACGACGTCAGCCCATCCGTCTCCTTTATTAGTCTCTGCCACCTCGACTGCCTCTTACACGGCGCCTACTCCCGCCCCTTATCCTTCTTTTCATCACCATGTCCCTCCTCCGTCGTCTATGATGGATGTCGATCACACTACCGCGGCCGAGGATCGCTCGCGTCGAGCCACCAGTGTCCTGTCCATGGATGATATCGAAGCCGCCCAAGCCTTGGAGGGCTTGCGTACCGGTATACACCCCACTCCCCTTCTTCTTCTCAATTATAAGGACATACTATCCTCCCGTGTCTGCCTCTGTGCTTGTCTCGCACCACCCGTCCCTACTTCTATGCTATGCTATACTGTGGAATAAGTTCTGATAATGGGTGTGTATATTGGCAATTTAGAATACGGTCAATCGCCCCGAATCTCGCAAGCATCCGAACCAAAAGCCCAGCCGGAACCCCTCCTCTCCCTCCTGACGTCCACTCACCCCCTCATCTCCTCGGCCATCAACGGGTCTGTTTCGGCCTATGCGAACTCCAAGTCATACTCGCCCCGCTTCAAGTCCGGGGCTGAGTTCATCGAGCGGAACATCGGGTCGCCGGTCGCCAAGTCCGTCGGGACGGTTGGTCGAAAGACCGGGGTAGAGAGCGGACTGCGGTGGGCGTTGCAGCGTCGGGCGTCGTCGTCGGCCAACTCCGGGCGGTCGAAACGCCGCAAAGTGAACGGCCGCGACGAAGGGCCACAGCAATCGGCGGACGCGGACGTGGACGTCGAAAAAGGCACCGTGGATGGTAGCATGGAAGGTGGTATGGAGGGTCCTCCGCCGTACGATGATCAGAAATCCCCCAGCTATGATGAGATTGGCCGGGACAGCCCCTCGAGACAGAATCCGACCTGGCAGAGCCGGTTGATGATCTCGACGTCTGGATTGGGGGTGGCGATGAGTGAGGAGTCGCTGCGTAGCCTGCAGTACTGTTTAACGTGGCTGCGGTGGGCGAACGGTCGGTTGGGCAAGGCTATCCTGGCGCTGCAGGGCGCGCTGAAAGAGTGGGACAACTCGGGCCAGTCCGCCCAGGGTGAGCAGGGTGGGTCTACCCAGGCAAATCTCCTGACACAGCGGATACAGGCTGTCAGGGAAGATGTTCTGTCCACCTTGAAGAGAGTCGTGGATATCGTCTCCAAGTACGCTGGCGGAGCGTTGCCGGAGAATGCCCGCAACCTTGTCCGGCGTCATCTCACCTCCCTCCCCCATCGGTTCCAGATCGCTTCGACTTCCAACCCACCGCCCGATTCAGCGGCGGCTGCATCCGACACGACGGTCAGCGCTCACCGGATCTTGGTCCTCGCTCAGGAAGGGCTTGACATGATGGCACAGGTTAGTGGCGTCGTCAATGACACTCTTGTCAGTGCAGAGCACTGGTGCCAAAGACTGGGACGAAAGCGCCCCGAGAGTAAGAATACCGAGGAGGTCAAGCAGCAGCCGGAGGAACAGAAGGAGACCTATCCGGCTGATATCAAGCGACCTATTCATGAGTCTTCACCTCACGATGTGCCTATGTCAGGCATGGAAAAGGTTTGAAAGGTCCACCTATCGATGAAGGTCGATTTCGGGCTGTACCCAGTGGAAACCTGGGCGACCCTGCAATTGACAGTGCTATATGAGGCAGTATGCCTGCAGATTCAAATTGACGCTTTGAAACAGTCATTGTCCGCTGACGAGCGGACCATCACCCTCCTTCTTTGCATGTTCCTTTTGTCATGGTCGACCTTCTTGCATGTGTTGGCTGTCATTGTCGCTGCGACTGACCTTCCTTACATGATAGCGATTTCCTTTCCGGAATGAATGAAGTATGGCGTTTCCCCCTCGATGATTTGACTTGCTCATTGCACCTGCATTATTGCGCTGTTCGCAACCAGAGACCGACCTACTTACATTCGTTTGGGTTGTTGTCGGTCTGTCGGGTTTTCGCCTTCGCTCACTATTCGTGTTCTTGTTTTGACCAAGGAAGAGGTTTGTGTGCGTGGCTAGCGATGCTCGATAATCCTCAATTCCGTTGTATGAAAGCAGAAAAAGTTTTCCCTTTCTCTTCCCTTTGAGACCGTGACACTCACCCATCGAGATCATGCGATGAGCTCTCCAAACGACCTCCCGTCCATCTCGATCTCCCGTATGAGGTTCCGATCCCCGCCGGCCTGCGAACAGTACAGCCTCACCTTTATACTGCTCGTTGCTTTGTGTTGATGTGCCTGCGCCCGAGCGGCCAGTCGCTGCCTTCTCCGTTCCTCCATGATGAAAGCCCACCTGATGCGGACGTCCTCGACACGTCTCTGCCGACTCAGCCCCCGTTTTCTCCATAGCGCCACCTGCGACGCCATGAGCTGGTTTGCATCGTCGGGCCAGCCGCCCAGTTTCTGGGTCCGAGGCAAGGTCGCCATCGGGCTCGGAGCTGGGTAGTAAGACTGGTAGGGGTTGGAGGAGTAATACCCTCCCCCCGCCGTCCCGCCGCCGGCCTTTTCCCTGATGATCCCATAGCGCCAGTCCATCGATCCAGACTCGAGCTCCTCCAAGTCTACCAGACCCGAATCCACCGCATGCAGCCGCCCCTTCCACCCCTTCAACTCATAGACATCCTTCCCATCCCGACAGATACTCAGTATCCCCCGCCGCAGCATGTAGTGCACATGGATATGGTAGTCCGCGCGGTACTTCGCGAACGCGACATCCTCGTTGTCGCTTCCGTCGTCGGAGGCGGTATCCTCCCCCTCGAGGAGATACCGTGCCACCAGCGCGTCGTACAGATGCCCCTGTGCGGAACTCGAGGAGGGGGGCGTGGACGGCGGGGTGAGCTCCGCGTAGCTGATGTACCGATGCTGCTGCTCCGCCCGGATTTCCGGGGTCAGGCAGCGGGCATGCCGACCCGGATGCCCGGCATCCTCGGCTTCGAGGTCCATCTCATCGTCGTCCTCGTTTTCTGAAGCCGTGGCGGGCGGCATCTCGTGCGGCGCAAGATCGGGATCCGCTTGCGATGACTCGAACGGCACGGTGCGGGCTGGGTCGTACCGGCCGGAGGCTGTGTCAGCGCGGAAGGTGGATTTGGGGATGCGGAGGATGGTGGTGCAGCCGGTGCAGGTTAGGGCTTCGTGGAGTGCGGTTGTCTGGGTGGTGGTGGTGTTAGCGGAAGAATTGGTGGGAGGGGAGGGGGAAGGCTGTTAGGGGGGTGTTGGGGGGGGGGGTTACCAGTTCTTCGTCTATTGTTGATGCTGATGTCGGTGTTGATGTTGGTGCTGAGGTTGTGGGAATAGCCGTCGCGCCGGACATGGTTGTTGCCGCCGGCGGAGGCGATGGTGATGGGGTCGGCGGGAGCATCTTTGGTGGGTGTGGGTGTGGTTGTGGTTGAAGGGCATATGCTATATCATAAGCATCGCTTGAAGTATCTTCGAAAAAATCACCGCGCTCCTCGAATCCAATTCTCTGAACTGTCGATGGTGGTGTATATGTATTCGCGTATAAGTTTGTAGAGAATGCTTGCCCTAGGTAGTATGTAGTGTAGTGTAGTGTAGTGTAGTGTAGTGTAGTGTATGGAAAACCGAGTTGGAGTCCGAGTCGGAGTTCTTTTCTGTCTTTTCCTCCTTCCAGCCAACTTCTCCAATCCTGAATGCGGGAGGCTGACTCCGAATTGGCTTCCTTTTTTTTTTCCGTGGTTCGTGGTGTTTGGTTAGTGTTGGTGTTGGTGTTGGTGTATTGAACAATAAAGGTGGTCTTTGTGTTGTTGGGGGGGTTCTTTGTTGAGGGCGCGTTTCATTTAGGGGTGGTTTATTGTTCTGGGTTGTTTTGTTGCAGTGGTGAATGTTTGGGCTCTTTGGAGGGGGGTTCTTTCTTTGTGTTTGTGGATTTGGATGTGAATATGAATGTGAATGTGAATGGATAGTGAGTTTATTCTTAAGCTGGTGTTTGTGTAGTGTAGTGTATAGGTAGTTTGTAACTATAGTCGGCTAACAAAGACAGAAAGACCGGACAAGAACATGAATGGAACTTGAAAATTGGAAAGCTGGAACGGAGCAAGCTATAAGCTATTATTATCTTTGACTACTCACAGTCTACTATGCTCAGCATCATAGCCATAGCCAAGTTCGGTGGTATTACACTGCTACTGTCGGTGTCAGTTGAATCAAAAGTCATGTCATCCTCCATTCTCAGCTGCGAGGATATCGTCATTGGGGGGTTTCCTTGATTGTTCAATCTGTTAGTGAGAACCGGGAGCTGGATGCTGTCGGCTGGATTCGGGGGGAAAAGTCACGCTGGGGGAGGGGGAGTGCAGTAGGGGGCCATGTGATTTTGTTGGTGGGGATGTGACGGGGTCACTGGGTTGAGGAATGTTGATTCCTTTATCTGGTGGTCTGGTGGTTTCTCACTTGCTACGAGTACTTGTAGGTAGGGGTGGATTAGTGGGTGGATGGGTGAGGTAAGCTAGGTGAGTTGAGTTGAGTGTAGCTGGTTTGGGGGGTTTGGTGGTATTAGATTGGAGAGTATTTCGCTGTAGGGCTTGATACTGTAGATGGGGCTTCTTGGGGAAAGATAAGATCTTGATCGATGATCTGGACAGGTTGGTGGGTTGCACGTGCGAGGGAGGGCGTTGCGGGTTTTGGCTGAGTATTCAGGTAGAGAATAAGATCTGTATACGATATTTTGTGTATTTCATAGTATATTCAGGTGATGGGATCGGTGTACGGGATATTTTAACTGGCAAAGGGTGAATAACTGAGTGTTCACATAAATGTTATTGTGGATGGATTGCAGTATATAGTCGGGTACTGGATCGCTACTTCCGGGAACTAGGTACTCAATTTATATTTACAGTCCAGCTCTCGCCTCTTCCAGTAGTATCCCGTCATCTGTGGTCCATAGTTTCCTAAGGCTCTGGATTTAGATGACCCTGTAGTGGATGTCCAGCTTCTAAGTCACCATAGACAATTGAGGCTAGAGCTAGATCAAAACACCCTCTACACAAGTAACACCCAGGTACTGTGTCGATTACAGACGTAATACTGATGGATATGCTTGCTCAAAGTGGAAAACTTGATGCCTTACGAATCGTTTTAATTATTAAGGAAAGAAGAAATCGCCACGAATTCGTGGTGTTTACATACATCCAGTTCAATTTGAAATCATGTGACTCGTTGAAGCGAGGCGTTACACGCACAATCGCCGACATACTGACTGTACTCCACTACCAGAACAGTATGATGAAGCCTGTCAGAGAAGGTAACTCTGAGAATTAACAATTGTATTGATCACGAAGAGCAGAGAAGGTTAGATACAGCGGGTTGTAAAAATGGCGCAAATGTTTATACACATCACATATAGTAGAGAAGGTTGCCGAACTGGAACTCTCGCGCACGATCTGTTACTGAAAGAAGTGCCAGAACAGTCAGGTTTCTTGAGCGAAGGGATATCTATTTACTGTACAGATCACCCCCTGCTCACTCATTCGCAGGCCTCATTTGCGGAAGCCACGGATGGGAAAGCAGGTCCTCCGCCGTGGTCCGGTCCTCGGGCCTCCAGCGCAGCATTCTAGAAATAAAGTCTACAAACTGGGGCATTCCGTTGTCACCATCAATTTCCTTAGCCATAGAGACCAGGTCCCTTTTTCCGATGAGCTCGGGGAATTTGAATTGTCCTATCAAATCAGTTAGCTGTGTCTAGTTAGGACACAGCGAGCATACCTTTAGCATCAAAATACCGAGATGTTTCTTTTCCCCGGTCGAGAAGATCAGGTGGAGGGGGTCCCAGGATGGAAATGATCTGGCCTAGGTGGGCTTCGTCTGCAGAGCCTGAGCCGCGTGCGCCCGGTGGTGTGTCGAAGGGCCCGCAGCCATAGAACAGGTCCCAAAGCTAATAGCTATTAGTGGCGATCACAATTATGATAACAAGGTCTTTACCATAACTCCCAAGTTCCAAATGTCAACACTATAGCTCCAATCGCCCCCCAGACAAACTTCCGGGGCCCGATATCCCTCTGGCTGGATGGGGTGGCTGTTCGGGGCGCCGTCACCACGCACGGCAAGCCCAAAGTCAGTTATTACCGATCTACCCAGTTCGTTGGGTGACAGTCCCCAGTAATTTCGGGATAAGTATATATCCCGACCGTCCAGTTGTTTCCGTGGAGAGGGGTTGTTCATTTCATCTTGCGCGACTGCGTCCAGGATAGATGGGTTACGTAGGGCCAGTAAGATGTTATCGGACTTGAGATCTTGTTTGTCGTTAGCCGTGACCGATCCTAGGAGTGGGTCGGTTAAATGACTAGTTACCTGTGTGAATAACGTGGCATTCGGTGTGGAGGTACCGTAGTCCTTCTAGTATGAGTTTAGACACCGGTTTCAAAACGTCGAGAGGGATTGTTTTTCCTTCGAAACGACGCTTCAACATCCACAGGGGTTCACAAAGCGCATCGAAGACCATGCAAATATGAGTGCCGCCCGGACTAGCAACACAAAACGAGTCTAACAAGGTGGCGACAAAGTTGCGTCCTGGATGCTGGGGGTTTGCTTTGGTTATATGCTCAGTAATGAGCAGCTCCTTCTCCGCAGACTCTTGAGATGCATAATTGTTTGCGTTAACTTTGATGGCCACATATCGGGGCGGAAGCCCTCGCCACCTATGACATAGTGAGATAAGGCTTGATCAAATATATTATCAGAAAATCTTCACATACTGGTGGAGATCGCGTGCCAGCCATACCGTCGAACTTGTTCCCCAGCCTATTTTGGCGGCGATTTGGTATCGGTTGTTGAGTATCTCATAGAGACGTACAGGATAAAAGTGTTGAGGCTTATAATGGGGCGTGTGCTCTTCCTCAACCAGATCGGCCGTAGGGAGTAACTTTGCCGGGAGAGAGGAGGGTTTGCAGGGAACGGACTGAATGATTCTTCTCAGGTACATGGCCACAAAGAGATGAGTAAGTTACTCGCTGCCCCCTCTGGCGTTGACTCTCGTTGATCGTGGTGATAGAAGGGGAGGCGGGTTTATATAAGCGCTGGTGTGAGAGGCATGTGCGCACTAACAAACTGAGACCATTGACACATTATTTTGAGGGTCTGGCATGGCCATCTTAGCTAGGACTCAGGTTCGGTATGAGAAACGAGCTGGCTCAACGCGCCAATAGTCCACCAAGATCAAAAAGATTCAAATTCAATTTAGCGATCAGAAGAAGAAGAAACAAGTGGGAAAGAAAGAACCCCACCCCCCAAATCCCCGACTGTCGTCCATAGACTGGAGCTGAATCCATAACACCCACTACACCGAGGTGCTCCACATTGTTCTCTTTCAGCCCTATTGATCCCCTTGGTCAAGGCCCTCGCATTCAGCTTCTCCCTGGTGTTGCCACAAGATACGTGAGCGTAGTGTAGAACCGCAGTCCACGATGAAATATCCCTCCTCTGCAAAGCAACCATGTCACCAGCAGCACCTCCCATATCCCCTCCAACAACTTCACAAACCACCACGATGGAAACGCCCCCCTCCCCAGCATCATCACCCACCTCCTCCTTCCCCCTCCTCCCAGCCATCAGCCTCATCCTCTCCTGCCTCTTCTGCCTCTACCGCCTTCAAGGCCCCATCCGCACCTGCTACCGTCGTATCCACGCCCGACACAGCGGACGCACTGAATACGCTCGTCTCGCCACAGTGGAAAATGGGTATGTCTCCTGCCCTGCATTCCTTAGGAGTCTGAGCCCAACTCCAGAGTCTCGATACTAGATCCCCCCTGCCATATCGGGGTCAATTGCGGTATTTGGGCCGTACAAGAACTAACACCCTCTCCAGCCCATCATCACCACCACCATCACCCAACCGACCCCTCCCGGAGCATCCCGTGCCTGGCAGAGCAGACGCTCTCCCCACCACCCCGCTGAGCAAATACTTCGATCCGCACACCGCCCTCCTCTACGCTGATGTCTTTGAGCAAAGGACGAGTCCGCCTGCCTTGCGGGACCTGGAGGTGGAAGTGGAGGGGGAGGTGGGATTAGGGCAGCAGCAGCAGCAGCAGCAGCGGGGCGATAGCGATAGTGTTGGCCACGCCGGGGTTGGGGTTGGGGTTCTTGGGGAATGGTTTGAGCGGTTGGTGGAGGGCGTGGCGCGGTATTATGAGGGGTTGGTTTGGGGGAAGCAACTGGATAGAGATTTGGTTGCGGGGATGGACGGTGCGGCACAGTATGGAAGTAGCGTTGACGTGAAGGTGCAATCGAGGCAGGGAGGCCCGCCAGAAGAATAAAAAAGCGGTGTGAACGCGGTGAATCGGATCTGATGAGTTGCGTTTTTGGGGTCAGGAGTCAAAAGGGGTTGTGCGGCCGGGAAACTTTCTTCCCATGCGGGATGCAAGCCACGGATGCATGGCTTCGTGGCGGGATTGTGTGATGAGTACTCCGTACGGAGACTTCGTGGTGGCTTGAGGGGTCGAGGGTCGAGGGTAGCAGATCTTTTGTGGTTTTTGAGCGGTGAGAATCTCACGATACCTTGGAGATGGAAATCTAGTTGAATCGTTTGTGGTGTATCGTCTAAGGACCTTTGCGAGGTTGTTATTCACATTCGAAACTATAAGCATGGCAATGTAAAAAGGTATATATGTTAGTAAAAGCCTACGGAGCACAGTACCCCCCGTCCACCACAAGATCAGCCCCCGTCGTGTAGCTGGACGCATCCGAGGCCAAATACAGGTAGGCGCCCTTCAACTCCTCTGGCAGACCCTCCCGGCCCATGGGGATCTTGTCCCGCCAGATCTTCTTGGTATCGTCCGCGACGAAGTTGGACAGCTCCGTCGCGATGTAGCCGGGGGAAACGCTGTTAGCCCGAGCGAACCTGACCCATTCCACAGCTAAAGACTTGCCTGTAGGCGGTTAGTATCTACTTGCCGAAAGATATGCTGAAAAGCACCTACAGAGATGAATGACCCCCGCTTTGGCAGCGTTGTACGCCGCCTGCATCTGCGGGATGTTGACAATATGTCCGCTCATCGAGGCGGTGGCCACAAAGCTCCCATACGAGAAATTCTCCAGCGGGTTGCCGAACAGATCCGTGCCCTGTTCCTTCTGTCGGCGCCAGTGGCTGGCGGCTGCTCGGGCACAGTAGAAGGTGCCGTTCAGATCGGCGCCCACCACGTGCTCGTAGTGCTCCAATGGAGCATCGACCATCGGGCCCTTCACCCAGGCCACCCCGGCGTTGGCGATGAAGACGTCCAGTCGGCCGTTGAAGTCCTTCACAACCTGGTCGACCGCTTCTTGTACGGCTTGGGGGTTGTTGATTTCAACCTTGTACGCCTTGGCTGGTGGAATGTCAGCTTGTTACGTATGGACTGGCTGTCTTAAGGCGCTGAGGATGGGGAGTGCCCACTCTGAACTCCATATTTCTCAGCAATCTTCGCCGCGCTCTCCGGGGCCTTCTCGTTGGTATTCCACCAGATGGCGACGTTGGCTCCGGCCTCGGCTAAACCGTTGGCCACGGCGAAACCAATGCCGGCCGTAGCACCGGTGACGATGGCGGTTTTACCCTTGAGGGAGAACATCTGCATCAGGCTGGGGTGTGCGGGAGGGGTGGTGTTCTCGTGGACGAAGAGTCCATTCTGGACGGGGTTGGCTGCCATTCTGGGTAACTGGTGAAAGCAAAGAGAGAGGTCTAGAGATATATAGGAGACAGAAATGAAGATAGAGGTATGGAAGAATAATGAGAGAAGAGCACGAGGATGGGGAGAATGAAAGCTGGGGTGCAGCCATGGCGGACGGGACGGCGGTTTATATGCTGGGACCGTAGCTTAGATACATCTGCACCATGAGCACGCCCACCCGCAAGTTGAATGAAGCTAGACAGCTAAGAGCCCATTCAGGAGCCGCCGATCCAGCTGAAGACGGGCTGTGCGCTGCCCTCTGAGACTTCGAGTGATTTTGCCGCTCATAGCTCGTTGGACCGAGGTGCAGCATCCACTTTGACCACGCACTGATCATCACAGTGGGATGAAGCTGACGCTATGACATTGTCAGACGGACGATTAGAAAGTGAGTTGTGTCTGTCACTTCTTGCATGATAGCAAGCACTCTATGTATCCGCTCCAGCAGATAGCTCAGGCATCTATGGCAGCATCTGATGTACATGAAAGTCATGCAGCATCCCCCGTCAAGAAAAGCAGGACGAGACATACAGTCCCCATAGTGACGGCTATGGCGAACTCAGACATCAATTGGTTAGTGTGGGATTCGCTTCACCGTCAACCTGAAGTGGGGGCATGTATACAACAGATTCACAGCTAAGTTACCATGCACACACAGTACGTTCTCAGCAGACAAGATCCGCCGGAAGGTGGTTGAGAACCGGCTCCGGCGGGGTTAATAACCATTGGAGTGGATGGTAATTGTAATATCCGCCGGAGTTTACCCGTGCTTTGAACGAAGATATCATACAAATGTCCATTGATGACTTCGAAATGCATCGATTGATGCTCCATCCAGGATCCATAATGGATAAGTTAGTCGTTGGCGGGGAGCGGGGAAGAAAGGTTTCTCCGCGTCCACCCTCCGATTCCCGACAGTCACGGCGGCCCGATTTCCCAATCAGGAAAGTCAAGTCAACGGCCGCGAACAACTGTGGATGCTCTGGACAAAGTGAACTACCGCTCATTCCTGTAACTACTTATCACTCGCGCAGACCAGACCAGACCAGACCAGAGTGTCATTTCCCTTATCTCCCGATGTCTCACATCGCAATGGGAAGCTCACATAGCCAGTCGAACCATGACTTTCCCGCAGTGGATACAACGAGGATGGTTTCCTACAGGGTTCATGCCATCTACATCAACAAGTCTTCGTACGGAGCCAATAAAAAAGAAAGAAAGAAAGAAAGAAAGAAAGAAAGAAAGACTGACATATAGCATGCTACACACTACCAAGCTATCTGATTAATGCCCCTGCAGCACTTACGCCGCAACCATCGTGCAACTAACTCGCAGCAGCAAGGTACCCGGAACTGCGGCAGTTGCCAGTTCCCCAATGCATCCTCACTCACACAGCAATTGGAATACTCAATAAACAATAGATAGCTGAGTCGTGCTCTACAAATAACATGCTCTGTCGAGCCCGCATGTTTGCCTGGGACGGACAAAGACCAACCGTTGCTACATTCCTCACGCTCCCGACTGTTATGCTCTACACATTCTTCTGCCTCATCGGGGTGACCATAACAAACGAATCCTTCCTGCCTCCCAGTTCTGTCCCCTCCTTATCCAACATGTTCCCTGTTTGTTCCTCCGTCCTGTGTTGGCGTGTTCGTGGCTTGCAGTCCCTTGTCTTGCCGGGTGCTTAACGCTGCTCAACGTCCTCCCAGCATCATCCTCGGCCCTGACTGGATTAAAAGTCGTCGATACGAGAAGAGTCGGACCAATAACACCAGCTTCAGTCTTTTGAATGGGTGAACGCGCCTTGAACGCTCAGGAAACCAGCGTCGGTCGGGTTTAGTCAGGAAATCGCAGGGAGGAAACAGCCATGCCGCCACTGACCACCGTGATCGCGATAGCCGTCAGCTGTTCGGTTCTTTTCATAGTCGCGGCAGTCGTGGGGACAGTCATCTGGGTCAGAGTACGCCATGACCGCTTGTCGCTGGCGGTGGCAAACGCCAAACACGGTCAATTTGGCTTGCAGCACTACCAGGCTGAGACGTTGACTGAACTCTCCCGCGAAGAAGGCACGGCGCTGAGACAATATGGCCAACTTCCGTATGGAAAGCCATCTGAATGGGGAGTGCTATCATCTCGCGAAAGTCTGCCTACATCTCCAGGAGACTCGGAGTCCTCATCCCCTCGAAATGAAAAGGGCCGCGACTTGCGTCGGCCGATGTCCCGTTCTTTGTCTACGCGTTCTGCGCGAGTGTCGAAGGGCTTCCTAGGACCGCAACGCCTCAGCTCTCTCTCACCGCTGACAGAAAGATCCGAAAAGCGCTATTCATCATCGCCGGTGGTCTCCTGTATGAACGAGCGTCTGTCGAGCTCCGCCGTGGATGGAGCGGTTGAATTGCCCACAGAGACGACACCGAGGCACACCCCTGAGAGAGAAGAGGAATACCCGCGAGCTGAGATCACTATGCGCCCAATCTCCGGAGCGTGGCCCTTGATGCACTCGCGGGAACGTTCTGGAAGCCTGTATCCGGTCTTGGAGGATAACCCAGAAGCGATCCACCCTCCCTTTGCCCGAGTCCGAGGCGGAAGCATCACCGCTCAAACGGCTGGGACAGTGCCAGAGCAGCCTGTACCTCCCCCACCATGTGCCTATCCGCCAAATCGCTTCCGCTTGTCAAAGAATGACTCTGTTTGCTTCTCCTCGTTGAGTCTGGAGACAGCCGACAGCTCCATACTCGACGAGAGCCGAAGGACATCAACCAATATCGAGAGCGACTTCACTTCGCCAGCACTGCCGCCTTGCCCTACTTTTACGCCGTTCGATGCCAATGATGTTGGACGACTGGAATTTGACCGACGTAGCTTTGTGACACCCAGCTCAGTCGTACCCGCGCCGTTTGTGTTCCCTCCTACATCTTCTGCTGTTTGGGAGGGTCAGAGGATTGAGCCAGGTCGTACTTCACCCCGTCGCAGCTTGACGGCCCGCAGCCCTACCTCGATGGAACGGAGCAGTCCGCCGCCACGACGCAGTGAGTCTGTCTCCGTGGGACATTCTCGACGTGATTCGGCCATGAGCGTCAAGCCGCTGGATCTGAGTAACACGCCTGTTCTCAACGCCGCTGGTCGCAATGCGGCCTTGCTGCCGCACTTCAGCCAAATGCAGAGAATCCCGCCGCACACCGAACAACGAAGAAGCCACGATCCTTTCTACGCTGGGCCTCATAATGCCGCGAACACCAACGCACAGGGTACCCCTAGAAATAGACTGACCGGTTCAGCCACACCGGAGACTTCTGCGCAGTCCCTAGCCGGCCATGTGAAGCCACCAATGGCATCTGCCATGAGAAGTGGAAACAGTCTACGAAAGGGCCATCGGCGACAAAACTGCGTCCGGATCTCGATCCATCCCCCCGTCACCTTCAATGGACCTGTATTTTCTCCGACTGCCGAGGAACCAGAAGACGTCGAGGAAATCGACTTTCGCCGTTCTCAGGTATCCGACCTGTCAGCATCCAATGTGTCGCTTCCCTCAAATGTATCTAGTCCCTCGGCGGGCAGCAGTACTCGACGATCTCAGCAAAATGATCGCCTGCGTGTAATCGATGTCTCGGAAGATCGTAGAGCCTCCCGCAGAGGTACACCAAAGAGGCGAAAGCATACTCGAGGCGACTCAACGGATAGCATCATGAGCATGATCAACGCGGAAAATTCGTTGCCGGAGATTGTCACTACCCTGCCCATTCCGAAGATTGAGACCAGTCTGCTCAATACCCCGTCTCCCGAGGCGAACAGTCCTGTTTGGATGATGTCCAGCCATACCAGTTCGCCCTCTACATATGAGAACATGTCAAGTCCAGGCAGTCCGCGTCGGTCGGCCGTCAAGGGCCCGCGCAATCAGCCGGGCCGGCAAATGCGCAACAATTACCGCCCTTCACAGCCATTGGAGGACAACGCAAAATTGTCTCTACGAACCACCTCTCGCCCTCCTCACATGCGCAAAGATCCGGCACGGAAGCCACCTGAGTCAGGCCAGCGACCGAAGACTGATGCTCAACAGACAGCATCGCCGCGGAACCAAGATTCGGCCGGCCAAGCTCCGCCAGGCGCCCCGAGGATGAATCATCCAGCTATCGCAAAACAGCAGCCACCTCAATCCCTGCGACAACACCGCCCTCAACATCGGCCCCCGCCAGTCGGAAGTAATCCCAAGTCTCCGATTATGCAAACCGGGGGCATTGTCTCCATCTGGGAAGATGGGCCGCTGGAACTGAAAGCACCGCCTAAACCTACAGTATCTTTGGTCAAGGAAGCAACCGAACTCCCCGACGAGCCCGCTGCAAAGCGTCTCGAAAGAACGAAAAGTCAAGGGCCTGGTGATCGATCACCGACCAAGTCGAGCAACAACCAATCCAAACCAGAACCCAAGACTCCGACGAGACGGGCCGTAGGCTTGGGCATTGGCGCTGCCACCCCGGCCAGCTTGTATGACGGCGACGGATTCTTGAAGGAGTAAACGCTCCAATCAATGCATTGCTTGGAGACTCAAAATCATGTTCGGTTGTTTGTTTCGAGGTTTGGTTCCGGGTTTTGCTTAGCGTGCGAGGCGTTTCTGTTGATATCCACTGTCCGAGTAGCAGTAGTAGGTAGAATAACTATGTAATACGAGCTGAGCAGTACAGCCAATGCAAAGACGGGGGACTGGGCCTTGTAATCTTATCATCTAGAGATTAATTCATAACTTAAACTATCTGTATAGAGGCCTGAAGCAATCGTGCAACTAATCTGTTCTCCTCCACTTGGTCTCCTCACTCTCTGCCTCCCCATTCACATCACCATCCTGCTGCGCTTCCGCACCGTCCTCCTCCCTCTGCCGCACCGTCCCCGCCCCGGGGCCCAGCGACAACGTCGGCTCCTGCCCACCCCCGATCCAATTCCCCTCCTCATCGAAGAACTCATGCATGTTCTCCGCCGTGATCCACCCGGAACTCCCCTCCATCGGCGGCGGCAACCCGCCCGCCCCATTCCCCATGGCAATCAACCCGGACTGCAACAACGCACTGTCTCCTTCTTCCGCTTCATCCTCATCCTCCTCATCCCCGGGCTCCACCGGATCCGGATGCAGGTTCGAGCACGCCGACACCGCCGCGTACAGGGCCTGCGTAGGCGTTTCGGTTTCCGGTTCCGGTTCGGTCTCCGCCCCGAGCCCTTCTTCCCTCTTCTCTTGTTGTTGTTGTTGTTGCGGCGGCTGTGCAGGCGGCACCAGCGTCAGAATCGTGCATTCTTCCTCGTCGTCGTCGGCGGAGAAGCCCCCGGCGGTGGGGGTGGCGATCTGCATGTAGAGGCCTTGTTGCTGTTGCTGTTCTTCTTCTGGTTGGCTGACTGCCGGGAGACGCAGGCGTTGGATGGCGTGCAGCGAGATGGAGGGGTAGGGGATTGAGAGCCCTGCGTTTGTGGTGGGGGAGTAGAGGAGGAATTTTCTGGGGAATGTTGAGTTAGCTTCGCTTTGAATCTTTCTCGGGGGGGG
>KZ825558.1:0-139187 GCA_003184685.1 Aspergillus indologenus CBS 114.80
TATTAGAACTTTTATTATTTTTTAATAATATATTAATAATATTTTAAAAAACTATTTTAATATTTTTTATATAGTTTATTTTTATAATATTCTAATTTATAGCTGTATTTATAAAAAATACTTTAAATATATTTATTATATATTATAAAAATTATATAAAATTAAATTATATATTAAATTATTTAAATATAAGTTTATAATTTTTAAAACTAAGTTTCTAAATCTAATTATAAATTATAATAAATTTTATATAAATTTAAAAAAAATTAAAATTATAACTAAATAATCTATTTTAATTTTTATTACTAATATTTAAATTTTTTTAAATTTTAATAACTTTTACTACTACTTTATCTGTAATTTTTTAAAATTAATAGTATTATTTATATATTTAATAAAAGAAATATTTTTTTTAATTAATTATTAAAATATTAAAAGATTTTTAATAGACTAAAAAGTATTTTTTTTAATATACTTATTCTATAACTATTTAATTAAATATAAAATATTATTTTAAAAATTAATATCTTTAACTATATTTTAGAAAAAATATTATTTTAATATAAAAATAATAAAATATTATATTTAATTATATATTTTTTTTAAAGTATATCTTTATTAAATATAATTATAAAATTTATAATAAAAAACTATTTACTATTATCTACTATTTTAAAAAATAGTATTTTAAATTAAAAAATATTTTATTATTAATATAGATTATTTTTAACTATTATAATTTTAAATATTTTATATTTATTAAATTATTAAACCGCTAATAAATCTAATAGTTTAAATTTTTATTATATTTTAATTTTAAGATTATCTACTAATTTAATAAATATAATATTAAATTTAATAGTTTAATTAAAAGATTAGTAGATTTTTTTAAAAAAAAATAAATATTTATTATATTAAAACTAAATAATATTAAAATAAAAAATATTAATTTTATTTATTTACCGATACTATTTCTAACTTTATTAAAATATAAAATTAATAAGAAAAATAATATTAAAAATATATTAAAAATAAAATTAGTACCTATTTTATATAATTTAAAAAAAATAATTTTTAAAAATAAATAAAATTTATAATTTTTATTAAAAATATAAAAATCTTTTTATATAATTTATAAAAAAAATAAATAAATTAAAAAATTTTTAAAAATTTTAATAACTAATAAAAACTATTATTTAAATATATTATTAATTTTATATAAAAAATAAAAGAACTTTTTATTTTATAAAAATTAATTATAGATACTAAATAATAAATAGATTAAAACTAATTTAATTAAACTAGTTTATAATAAATTTATTTTTAAATATTTTAAAAAAATCTATATATATAAATTTTTAGTTTTAAAATACTATTAGTTTAATATTTATTAATATATAAAATAATAAATAAAAGACTATTATATTTATTAAAAAATAATTTTATTTAAAAAAATAAAATAAAAAATTTTAAAGTTTTTTTTAATATTTAAATATATATAGTAAAATATATTTATAGATTTTATTATATATTTTTTTAAAAATTAAAATTATAATATTATTTTAGTAATTATAAACTATTTAATAAAAATAAAGTATTTAATTTTTTATAATTTTACTACTAATACTGCTGCTATTAAAACTATATATATTTAATATATATAAAAATTATATAATTTATTTTAATCTATTTTTTAAATAAAAGATTTTAGTTTATTTTTAAATTTTAAAAATATTTAATATAATAATTTAATATTATTAGTAAACTCTCTACTATATACTATTTTAAAACTAATAATTAAATTAGAAAAATTAATATAATATTTAAATAATATCTCTATATTTATATAAATTATTTATAAAATAATTAAAATTAATAATTTTTTTTAACTAAATTTATATTAAATATAATCTATTTTAATATTATTAAAACTATTTTATTTTTTATAAACTATAGCTTTTATTTTTATATAAACTTTAAACCTATAACTACTTTAAATAATTTAATTATTAAAAATATTAACTAATTTATTATAAAAATATAAATTATTATAAAATTTATTAAAGTAGAAATATCTACTATTTAAATTTAATATATAAAATAAACAGACTAATAATATAAATCTATAAAAAGATTTAAAAAAAATTAAAATATATAATTAAATATTTATAATATTAAAATACTAAGGCCTAGTAAAAAATTTAATTAAAATATTTTAAAATTATATAAAATTAAAAAGATTATTAATTTATATATTTATTAACTAGTTTTATTTTTTAATATAAAAATATATTCTATATTTAATACTAGTCTACTTATTTCTACTAGTAAAAATTCTATTTTTAATTAATATTAACTTCTACTACTATATATAAAAGTTAATAAATTAAAAAAATAGAAGATTAAAAATATTTTTAATTTAATATAAAATTATAAAGAATATAGTTATTTTCGGCTAATATATATTATAAAATAAATTAGATATCTAGATTTAACTACTAAATTTATTTAATATTTAAAAAATATCTAATAAATAATTAAAAATTTTTATTATTATTATTTTAATAAATTATAGTCTATATTTTAATAGAGCTTAGTTTTAAAAAAAATATATTATTATAATATAGATTTAATATATTATTTTTATTTATTTTATCTGCTTAATCTATCTAATTTATTTAATCTATTTAATCTATTTTATTCTAATTATTTAACTAATTTTTTTAACTACTTTATATATAATCTATAATCTTTTTAATTATTTATTTATTTTTAATTCTATTTATAGATTTTTAAATTATATTTTATTTATAAATTTAAAAATAGTCTAATCTAATAATTAATAAAAATTTAAAGAATCTATATAAAGATCTAGTCTACTAAAGCTATTATATCTACTATTCAGCTAGATTAGAGACTAGATACCTGCCCGCTCCTTAATATCTTATATATTATATAGTTCTATTAGTTTTATAAAAAACTATATTTTTTATAAACTTTATTATTAGAAAAAAGATTATATAGCCTTTCTGGATTATAGATTATAAAAATAAAAAAAATATAAAATTTTCCGCAGCCCAGATTAAATAAAATAATAATTATTCTACTATTAAAAATTTTTATTATATTACTACTACTTATTATAGTGCAGATCTAGTATACTATTTCCTCCTATTCTACCCGCTTAATCTGTCTGATTTATTTAATTTTTTTAATCTATTTTACTTTAATTATCCGACTAATTCTTTTAACTATTTTATATATAATCTATAATTTTTTTATTAATTTATTTATTTTTAATCTTATTTATAATTTTTTAAATTATATTTTATTTATAAATCTAAAAATAGTTTAATCTAATAGTTAATAAAAATTTAAAAAATTTATTATAAAGATCTAGTCTACTAAAGCTATTATATTTATTATTTAGCTAAATTAAAAATTAGATATTTATTTATTTTTTAATCTTATATAGTTTTTATTTTTAAAAATAATAGTATTAATAAAATATTAAGAATTCCGGAATTTTCTACTAATTTTATAAATATTTATAAATTTATTTAAAATATTATAAAAAATTTTAAAAAATAGTTTAATTATTATAATTAAATATACTAATTTATTATAAATTTTAAAAAAACTAAAAAAAAATAAAAAATTATTATAAAAATTTAAATTTAATAATTTAAAATTTAAAAGTTTTAAAAATTTTTATTAAATAACTAAATTTATAAATTAAAAAAATATAATCTAAAAAAAAAATAAATTTAAAAAGCAGCTATTTTTATAATTAATATTTTTATTTTAATTTTTAAATCTACTATTAAAACTTTTATAATTATTATAATAAAAGTATTTTTAATAATTAATTTTAAATCTTTTATTTTTATTATTTATTTTAAATATACTTTTAATTTAAATAAATTTTATAGTATTTATAATAATCTTTACTATTTTATAATTTAAATTAAAAATAAAATAATTATTAATATTAATTAATTTTTAATTATTTATTTTTATATTATATATATTATAAGCCGACTTAGAAAAGCTGTTTATACTTAGATTTTATTATATATTTATAATAATAATTATTAACTTTAAAATTATATTAATATTTTAATATTATTAAAAAAAATATTTAAAAATTTTAATAGTATTTATAATTTTTATAATAATTTTTATTAATTTAAATAAAAAAATAAAAATTTTATAATATTTTTTACTAAATTTTAATATTTTATTATAAAAAATAAGATATTTAAAAAAATATTATTAGCTCTGCTAAAATAAACTATTAATAAAAAACTAAAAATTATACTTCTATACTATAATATTTTTAAAAATTTTATATAAAATTAATAGTTTTTTTATAAAATTTAAAAAACTACTATTTATTTTAAAATAATAAAATTTATAACTATTTTTAAAGATCTTCTATTAATATAATACTATATATTTAAAAAAACTAATTTAGATTTTAGAATAAAAATTATATAAAAAAATCTATTATTTTTAAATATAATTTTATAGATTTATTTATTATATATTTTTAATTTTTATATAAAAATATTAACTATTATAAATAATAAAAATATTTTTACTATAAATTAAACTATTATTTTATTAAAAATAATTTTAAGCCGAATATTTAGTTACTATAAACTATATTTATATATTTATAATTTTTAAATTTTTATATACATTTTTTTAAACTATTATTATCTAATTTTTAAAACTATTTATTTTTAAAATATTATTTTTTTTTATTATATTATAGAAATTATTTTTAATAAATAATTTTATTTTTAGATATTTTAAATTTTTTAATTTTATTATTTAGTATATTTTAAATAACTTTATTTTTCTAATTTTAATAAATAATTAAAAAAATAAGTTTATTTTAAGCTGCTAATAGGCCGATCCTCTAGTATAATTATATATTATTTTAAAAACTATATTTAAAAAAATTCCTATTAAAAAAAATTTTAAAAAATTAATTTAATAGTTATTTTTATTATATTAAATTTTTAAAGTATAAAAATCTTAATATATATTATAATTAATACTAGATATTTTATTATAAAAATAATAAATAAAAGCTGGGCTAAAGTCTACTAATTACTACTATATTTTTTAAAAATTTATAAAAAAATTATAAAATTTAATAAATAATAAAAAAAATTAAATTATATTATTTATTATATTTCAATAATTCTAAAAATTTAAAACTATATTAAAAAAAATATATTATTTTTAATTATTTAATTTATTTATTATTTAATTATTTTTAGTTTTTTATAGCTAAAAATCTATAATTTTTATATTAATTAAACTATATATATTATTTAATTTATTAGCTAATATTATTAAAATTATTATAATACTTTTAGAAAACTATAAAAAATCTATATTTTATATAATATATTAGTAAAAATCTACTTTAAAAATATTATACTTTTAGAAGTTCTAGTAAAAAAATATATTTATTTTATTTTATTAATAGTATATACTATTTATATATATTATAATTATTTAATATTTATAATAATAATAAATTAAATTAATAAAATATTATAAACTATTTTTAAATTAAAAAAAACTATTCTATTTAAAAAGTTTAGAAACTTTAAAAATATTTTTTTTTAAAAAAACTAAAAAGCTATTTTTATACCGGGAATATAACTATATTATTATATTAAAAAATAAAAAAATCCTATTTTTTAATTTATTATATAAAATATTTTAAAATAAATTATAAACTTTAAAAAAATAGCTGTTAAAAAATTTAAAAAAAAACTTTATCTACTTTAGCTTATTTCTAATTATTTTTTTAATACTATTATTAAAAAATTTAAAAAAAATCTATAATTTTATATAAATTATTATATTTTAAATACTATTTTTATAAAAAACTATTATTAATTTTTATTTATAAAAAAAATTCTAAATAATTTAAAAAATATAAAATATTTTATTAAAATTAATATTATTAGCGTTTTTAATAATATTTAAATTAAAAAAAACTAAAAATATCTAACTATATTCTAAATTTATTTAAAATTATATAAAATATTTATAATACTATTTAAACTTATTAAAACCTCTACTATATTTTAATAATATATTAATAATATTTTAAAAAATTATTTTAATATTTTTTATATAGTTTATTTTAATAATATTCTAATTTATAACTATATTTATAAAAAATATTTTAAATATATTTATTATATATTATAAAAATTATATAAAATTAAACTATATATTAAATTATTTAAATATAAGTTTATAGTTTTTAAAACTAAGTTTTTAAATCTAATTATAAATTATAATAAGTTTTATATAGATTTAAAAAAAATTAAAACTATAATTAAATAATTTATTTTAATTTTTATTATTAATATTTAAATTTTTTTTAAATTTTAGTAATTTTTACTGCTGCTTTATTTATAATTTTTTAAATTTAATAATATTATTTATATTTTTAATAAAAAAAATATTTTTTTAACTAGTTATTTAACTATTAAAAAATTTTTAATAAATTAAAAAATATTTTTTTTAATATATTTATTTTATAACTATTTAATTAGATATAAAATATTATTTTAAAAACTAACATTTTTAACTATATTAAAAAAAAGTACTATTTTAATATAAAAATAATAAAATATTATATTTAATTATATATTTTTTTAAAAAATATATTTTTATTAAATATAATTATAAAATTTATAATAAAAAACTATTTACTATTATCTACTACTTTAAAAAATAATATTTTAAATTAAAAAATATTTTATTATTAATATAGATTATTTTTAATTATTATAATTTTAAATATTTTATATTTATTAAGCTGCTAAACCGCTAATAAATCTAATAATATAAATTTTTATTATATTTTAATTTTAAAATTATTTATAGATCCGGTAAATATAGTATTAAATTTAATAATTTAATTAAAAAATTAGTAGATTTTTTAAAAAAGAAAAATAAATATCTACTATATTAAAACTAAATAATATTAAAATAAAAAAATATTAATTTTATTTATTTACTAATATTATTCCCGATTCTACTAAAATATAAAATTAATAAAAAAAAATATTAAAAATATATTAAAAATAAAATTAGTACTTATTTTATATAATCTAAAAAAAATAGTTTTTAAAAATAAATAAAATTTATAATTTTTATTAAAAATATAAAAACTCTTTTATACAGCCTATAAAAAAATAAATAAATTAAAAAAATTTTAAAAATTTTAATAATTAATAAAAATTATTATTAAAATATATTATTAGCTTTATATAAAAAATAAAAAAAACTTTTTATTTTATAAAAATTAATTATAGATATTAAATAATAAATAGATTAAAATTAATTTAACTAAACTAGTCTATAATAAATTTATTTTTAAATATTTTAAAAAAATCTATATATATAAGTTTTTAGTTTAAAAATACTACTAATTTAATATCTACTAATATATAAAATAATAAATAAAAAACTATTATATCTACTAAAAAGTAATCTTATTTAAAAAAATAAAATAAAAAATTTTAAAATTTTTTTTAGTATTTAAGTATATATAATAAAATATATTTATAAATTTTATTATATATTTTTTTAAAAATTAAAGCTATAATATTATTTTAATAATTATTAATTATTTAATAAAAATAAAATATTTAATTTTTTATAATTTTATTATTGATACTATTATTATTATAACTATATATATTTAATATATATAAAAACTATATAATCTACTTTAATCTATTTTTTTAAATAAAAAACTTTAGTTTATTTTTAAATTTTAAAAATATTTAATATAATAATTTAATATTATTAATAAGCTTTTTACTATATATTACTTTAAAATTAATAATTAAATTAAAAAATTAATATTATATTTAAATAATATCTTTATATTTATATAAATTATTTATAAAATAACTAAAGCTAATAGCTTTTTTTAACTAAATTTATACTAAATATAATCTATTTTAATATTATTAAAATTATTTTATTTTTTATAAATTATAATTTTTATTTTTATATAAACTTTAAATCTATAACTATTTTAAATAATTTAATTATTAAAAATATTAATTAATTTATTATAAAAATATAAGCTATTATAAAATTTATTAAAATAAAAATATCTATTATTTAAACTTAATATATAAAATAAATAAATTAATAATATAAATTTATAAAAAGATTTAAAAAAAATTAAAAAATATAATTAGATATTTATAATATTAAAATATTAAAATTTAATAAAAAATTTAATTAGAATATTCTAAAGCTATATAAAATTAAAAAGATTATTAATTTATATATTTATTAACTAATTTTATTTTTTAGTATAAAAATATATTTTATATTTAATATTAGTTTATTTATTTTTATCTATAAAAATCCTATTTTTAATTAATATTAATTTTTATTATTATATATAAAAATTAATAAATTAAAAAAATAAAAAATTAAAAATATTCTAAATTTAATATAAAATTATAAAAAATATAGTTATTTTTAATTAATTTATATTATAAAATAAATTAAATATTTAGATTTAACTACTAAATTTATTTAGTATTTAAAAAATATTTAATAAATAATTAAAAATTTTTATTATTATTATTTTAATAAATTAAAATCTATATTTTAATAGAGCTCGGCTTTAGAAAAGAAATATACTATTATAATATAAATTTAATATATTATTTTTTTTATTTTATCTACTTAATCTATTTAATCTATTTTATCTATTTAATTTATTTTATTTTAATTATTTAACTAATTTTTTTAACTATTTTATATATAATTTATAATCTTTTTATTTATCTATCTATTTTTAATCTTATTTATAATTTTTTAAACTATATTTTATTTATAAATTTAAAAATAATCTAATTTAATAATTAATAAAAATCTAAAAAATTTATTATAAAAATCTAATCTACTAGAGCTGTTATATCTACTATCTAACTAAACTAGAGACTAGACGCCTGCCTACTCCTTAACACTACTATTTATAAATAAATAGTTTTTATTTTTTATTTATAGCTAATAGTTAATAAATATATTAAAATTAAATATTATAATATAGTTTAAATCTAAGTTTTATATTTATAAATATTTATAAATATTAATATTTATTATAATATTTATAATAGCTATAATAAATTTATAGCTATATACTATAATAATAATATTTTATTTTAATATTTTAAATTTAAATATTTATTATACTTTTTTTATAGATTTTTAATTTATAAAATAAGTTTTTAAAATAAAAATATAAATATTTATTATTATTATAATTCTCTACTTAATAGTATATATATTTACTATTAATTTTATATAAAACAGTTTTTTACTATTATTTAAAAAAGTTATAAGCTAATTTATTAGTTTTAGATTTTTAACTAAGCCGATATTTTTATTAATTAAAAATACTATTAATAATATTTTTAAATACTTTATTAGATATTCTTTTAAAAGTTTTTAATAATATAGCTATTACTATATTAAAAAAAGACTTTTAGTTTTATATAATAGTAAATTTATATATATTTTAAACTAAAAACTATAGATTTTAATTTATATATTTTTTTATATTTTTAATTATAAATTCTATTTTATATATCTATATCTAGATTTTAAAATTATTTTTTTAAAAATAAAAAAATTTTAGTACTATAAAATAAAAATAAAAACTATTTTTATCTATAGTATTTATATTTTTATATATTTAATAATATATATTAATAAATTTAACTAATCTACTATATAATAATAATAATATAAATAACTAATAAAAAATTATTATTTTTATACTATTAAAGTATTTATTATAAATAAAATATTAAATCTAGTTAAAGATTTTATTTATATAGTAATTCTTTAATAAATCTATAAAATATGTTTTAAAAAAAAATTTTAATATTATAAAAATAAGTTAATAGTTAATTTAACTAAACTATTTTTTTTATATAATATAGCTTTTATAGTTTTTAATAGATTTAAAAATATTTTTTTAGATTAAAACAGCAGTATTATATATTATTAGAATATTTTTAATTATATATTTTTAGAATATCTAATTCTATTTTTTTATTAAATATTTTTAAAAAATAGAAAAAAAAATAAATAATACGCCTGTAAGTTTTTTATTACTAGTATTAAACTATATAATATATATTTTATTTTTAAATATATTATTTATATAGTTTATATTTTTAATACTATATTAAATATTTCTAAATATTCTAGCGGTATAGTAATATTTATTAGTATATTTTTTAAAAATAAAAAGATTTTTTAAATATTTTGATAAGATTTATAGCGGTCTCTATATTTTAAATAGTAATATTAATATTTATATAGCTAATTTTAAAGTTTTAATATATATAAAGACTTATAATCTAATAGGAGTATAAATCTTTATATTATATATAGAGTTGCAGCTTACTATATCCACCGGTTAGAGGCGGTAAGAGCTAATACTAAGCAGGAGGCGGCAGAATCCTGTCAGTGTTAAATACTAGGTAATTAGTCATGCCTTTACTCGCTAAGGAGCCTCTCGAAAGCAAATATGTCTTTGTACTCGTGGGTTAGATTGCTTTGTAGGGCTAGCTGACTAGACTCACTTGCGGCTGTTTGTGCTTGTTCGCCTTGCAAAAGGATAGTAAAGCGCATAAGACAGGCTACAACTTACAAGGTATAGTCCCAAGGTAACTTCGAGTACCTTATCAATGCCGCTAAACCACATAGGACCTCCAGCTATCACCCCATTCCACGCTAAACTTCGCCATTGGCCCACTTCCTGATAAGATAAGCGCTCAATCGGCTTTTGGAGTGTTAGGCTCTCGACGACCACCATGTCTTCAAACTTGCTCGAACCATGCCTCCTCTACGATCGGCTAGGGCATCGAAGGCGTGTGTTTCGTGCCGCAAGAACAAAACACGATGCTATACGTCCCAAGGTCCCGGTAGCGACTGTCTTCGGTGCGCAACACTAGCGCAGCCTTGCTCGCTGAATTCCGAGCCGACGAGCCCTAATTGCAGGTCGAGCTCGTCAACTCATTGCCTGCCGGAACATACTCAGAACACAAGAACCATCGCTCCTGAGGTCAATAAGCAGAGTGCGGTTGATGAGAGGTACTATCTCTTGCTACGCATGTTATCTTCCTGATATAGAGCATAGTCGAGAGCTAACAGCCATAAACACAGAATCGGCAGACTGGAAAGAACGGTAGAGAGTTTGATCGACCGTCTCGACGCCAAGATCGATGCGCTAGCTAGCCGATTCAACGACAAACCACCCCTAAGAGAAGAGCGGAATGCCATTGATCATGATCCAGCTCCTGTGCTCCTCATCAGGGAGGCTGCATTGGACGCTGGGGTACGCTCACCGGAGCAGAATGAAGTTCGTCCTGAAGCGTATGCCGACCCAATATCTTCAGGGCTGGTTTCATCTTCTATCGCCCACTCATTGGTCGAACTGTGAGTGTGCGCCCTCATTGAGATCTGGATTGGCACCGGGCAGCTTACACTAGGCTGGTAGATTTCATACCCACTACGGCAGATGGGTGAAGTTTCCAGAGGATCTCTCAACGCCAGCCCTTCTCTCACAAATCAGACGGTCGCCGCTCCTTACATGCAGTGTCTTGCTAATTGCAGTCCGACACACCACGCAGGACCTTGCGGACAGACTCGCGCCTCAGTTGTTCCGAGAAGCACAACGCCTTGTCACCTCCTCGTTACTCGTGGTCCCACAGACGACGCCATTCTTCCAGGCGGTCCTGATCCTGAGCCTATGGTCGACGACCATTGGTCAAGTGCCGCTGAGCATCGACAGCTGGCTTTTGACCGGCTATGGTTTACAGCAGGCATTGATTAGCCCGGACTTTATGGCAGTTATGCGACCCGACGCAGCCCTCCCAACCGTACAAGGACATATCGATGCATGGTGTCTTTGGAACCACCTATGCCTGGCTCACTTGCAGCATGCTCCCCCCTTGTCGCTTGTACAAAGCCTACCTTGCTGACCTATTTCTCAGATACTGTGTAGGCACTCGCCGCCAGGCTCTCCTTGCCGACGTCGACATCGAACGCTGCGCACGGTTTATGCAAACGGCCAGCATCACCAACTACGAAGCCAGAATGATCGCCGAGGTCAAGCTCTACTGGATCATCTACCGCAGGTGCTGCGGGCCGCAACCGGATCTCGAGACCGTGAAACGTGCTCTAGCAACCTGGCAGCAAGAGTTTCTCGCACTGTTTAGTATCTGCCCTCCCCTTGTTTACTCGCTGTGCGGTCCCTAACAAAGCCTCCAGCGCAACCTCGCTCCCAGTTCCTGCGCATGGGCTTTCACTTCGCCCACCTTCTCGCCTACAGCAACTGCCTGAAATCGGCCTCTCAAGAGGCATCCGCCACCATGACCAGCGGCAGCAGCAGCAGCAGTAGCAGCGCATCCCTCGTCGCCGGAATGCTGCCCCACGCGAAGAACATCATCCACCTCGCCATCGACACCACAGACGACCGAACCCGCCATCTGACAGATCAAATCTACCACCTCGTCACGTTCGCGGCGCTCACCCTCTGTCGCCTCGTGCACACCTACGAGTCGAACCTGCGCGCCACGGGCCACGATCTGGACGCCCTGGACGGTCTGGTGGTGAACCTCGTCGACTGGCTGCGGTCGATCGGGCTTCCAACGAGCCACACGGCGTATATGCTAGGCGATATTGTGTTCGCGCGGTTTATCATATTGCGCCCACATTCGCGAGTGCTGGCGTCGAGCACCGCCGGGAGAGTGGGAGGGGAGGAGGAGGATGTCGGCTTCGCGCAATCGCTTCTCGATGACGGGTCGTTCTCAGATGAGGTTCCGGCGCTTGCGTATCCGGGCTTCATGGGGCTGGAGCTTTTCGACATGGGGCTGGGCGGGGCGGAGGTGTCGTGGCCGCAATGGGAGGGGGAGATGTATTCGTCGGCGTAGGCAGCGGTTTCGGAGGAGTAGACATGTGCGGACATAGAGTGGGGGGGGGGAAGGACTTTTCAGGTGTACTGTGACGAAAATCCCCACACTATCCAACCATGTCTTCTTATTTCTTACGGAGAAGCGGAGAGCCGCGCCTCCTCGAGTGTAGAAACTGGAGAATTTGACCAAATCCCCCTTTTTCGCTTTCTTTGTTTCGGGGTAGATGGTTGTAGGACTTCGGATAAAAGGTACTTCTCCTCAATACAGGCCGTTCACGCCACCCATACTCTCTCAACACCACAACTTCCGAGGCAATTCTCTGTAACAAGTGGCATTAATTGGAGGGCTTCACATGAGTAGTGGCGATATCAATTTGATGCACCAAGTATATAAGAGCATGGCATTCTTTCACCTCACCCCATCCATACCATCAACCTATACAAAGTACCAACCTTACAACCGACATTAACCTCTATCGAACACTAGCAACAATGGCTCCCACATGCCACCCCGACCTCCGCAAGTACGCGTACGTGAAGCTCCGAGACCTGATGAAGGCCCAAGTGCTGCTAGAGGAAGTACGCGGCGATGCCGGGACCTGCGATCTGTGCCAGACGGGCGGAAGCGAGCACCAAGGCGCGCCGCTGTATGAGTGCTCGGCCTGCCGGCACACGTACCACCACCGGTGCATCGACGTGCTGCGGGCGCAGGCGTCGGACCGGGGCGAGCCGCTGGGGTACGGGTGCCCGCACTGCGGCCGGCCGTGGGTGACGGCCGCCCTGCTGGAGCAGCAGGCCGGGGAGACGGCCCGGGCCCGCTCCCCGCGCCGCGGCCTCCCCGATTCCGACGGGCCGTATGCCTTCACTTTTGGGGCGGCCACGCGCCAGTATCGCTGTAATTGGGAGGACCGCGCCACGGGCGGGGTCTGCGGGCAGGGACCGTTTGACACCTTCGAGCACTTCTATCGCCACCATGCCACGGCGCACGCGGGGATCCTCTTCTTCGAATGTGACCTCTGCGAGCCGGTGCGGGGGTTCATGTCGGCGCTGTTGCTCATCCAGCATACCAAGGACGTTCACGGTGGGGATCCGCGGCTGTGCGATAGGCCGGAGCCGTCGGCTTCCCCTAGGGCGACTGAAGGCGAGGCTGGTGATCCTGCTGCGTCACTGGCGGAGAAACTAGAACTTATGGACCTAGACGTGGTCGACAGCATCGAGGACGACACCATGCACTTGGATGAATAGGTGAGTTGCGAGCTGTGTGGTTCCTGTTCCGTAGTACATCTGCCGATTTTACAATGTCTGCGGCTGCACATCTCAGTGGACCACAATCTCAGTACGTCTATTGATACTCTGATATCTTTGGTCGCGCTTTGACAAAACTAGAAAAGAAAACAGAAAAAAAAAAAAAAAATAACAGCATGGAAGAAATAGCCAGGATAAGGCAGAATACAAAATCTCCTTTAACAGAAGGGTATTCGGCAATGAATAAAATATCGCTCATTAATCACTTCACCTCCCAAGTCCCGGAAAGTATACCCCATACGCTCATGCATATTCCACATAGTTGCGTACTCGTTTGAGCAGATAGGTTGCGCAAGATGAATGACCACTCACTGCCAGAGACCGATCCGCACATCATCCTATCCAATGTGGCTCGGTTTCCCCACTCCTTCCCTTTCCGAAGGGATTTCATCGTCTTCATTCGGAATATTCCCATAGATGCAACTACTGCTCGCATTCCACATCAATTGGGGCTGTGGTTTAGTGGTATAATATTCCCTTAGCATGGGAGAGGTCCGGGGTTCGATTCCCCGCAGCTCCATTTCTTTTTGTTTTTTGTTTTAGCCATCACCAATAACTGGCGAGGATCTGTGGTCAGATGGTGGGGACGGGTGGTGGGTCTGCGAGCTCTGGTGCGATAAACCAATTTAAGAGACGGGCGATAAGATTTGCTGGAGAGATTCTTATGTCCAGACACCGGTTGCTGGAAGATGCGCCAGTTGGTATGTCTTTGAGATATAACACCATTTAAGACACTTTTGTGAGACTTGTCATGGAGTGACTCCATTTCGCTGATGTACCTCTCTACCTTTAACTACATTGGATACTGTCATCTCTGAGACTGTTCGCAACAGAAATGTTGTGTCGTTTGTTTGTGTTAGGCTGCCTACTATTATCATTTCCCCGAAACACGCTAAACAATTTATGGATGTCCGAGGTCTCCCTTACCATTTGAATACAGCCCTGTAGACTGGCCACCTGGTCTCACGATCAACATATCCACAGTTATAAAGTGGCCACCTCATCGCAGTCTGTCTTCCCTACATGAGGGTACTGGGACCATCGATCATCGATTCAACGCCGCGCGGCAATTACACGTGATGTTGAAACCGCCAGGATGGTAGGTTTTAGTCGCAACAGCCCGACACTTCATGCAGGTGCTGGTGACTTCAACAGTAGATCCCTGTTGGTAATGCGTCACGACGAAATGATACCCATTTGCCAACTCACGCTCGCTTCGCAGTTGCTGTGCGAGGCCAGTCTGAAGCTCAAGCGACTCCTTGGTTCGTCTCTGCGATTCCTTAGCCCGTCTCACCGACTCTTTCAGTTTCCCGTTCAAGATTCGCAGGACTCGAAAGGACGCATCGTGCGTGAATAAATTGATGCGATTGTCAGTCCCTATAAAATCGTCGAGATGGTCGGCGACGGTCGCTGCAAGCTTTTCGCGAAGTACGCCGTCATCGGCAATCTTGAAAGCCATGTTCACCGCGTCAGCAAAGCCCTCTGGGGACCACGGCAGTCGCAGCGTCTCGTCAACCTTCTTGTGAACGAGCTCTTTGAGTCCCAGCACGTGGTAGTAATCCGCCATCTCAGCCATATGAATGTGTGCAACGAGGTTTTTCGAGAGATCTGATGCGACGGCAGCAGTGGTAACAGCAGCGGTAGTGGCGGCGGAGGGAGAAAGAGAGGAAGGCAGCACGGGATTCTGGTCTGAAGGACCCTTATCTGCCATACAAAGAAATTGCAGTTAGCCTGATTCTAGCAATGAGAAGTCAGAGTTGACCTCGGGAGAACACACCGGCGTCGTTGGTGAGATCATAGTCTCCGGTATAGAGAAATTGTACCAGGTGGCGTACTGAGGATAGTGGAAACTTTTCAATGCGATAGATGCCGGAACAACCCTCCTTGATAGTTCTCAGTTTTCGTGGTAGTTCTTTTTGATTGGGCGATTTAGATCAGACCTTGAAGCCACCGGTGCAGGCAGCTGCGAATGCTTGTATCTGGGAGCAGACGATCACTTTATGGACGGGGATCTTGACACCGTCACACTCCAGAGCGAAATCGGTGTATTCCCCCATTTTCGCCTTCTTGTAGACAAGCCCGTTGACTGTGTCCTTGTGATCCTCAGACTCGTTGCGCTTGTGAGCCATCTTGACGGACGTCCGTTAATAGTTGGTCAGATCAGGAGGAAGTAAGGAGAATGTGGGGGGTCAAAGAGTGGAAGGTGAAGATGCCTCATGGGGTTCAAAGAGAACAACATGGAAAGGTTGAAGTTGGAGACCCGCTCTTTGTCACTGTCATTCACCTGAGTTCTGGGCATGGTGGTGTGGTGTGTATGTTGTGTTTGTCCTGGTGGTCTCCGACCTGAGGCATCAATCTCTCTTTAAGTCTCCCAGTCGGCTCTTCACTTCTATATCTTTCCCGGTTCACTATCCTGTCGACCCCCCTTCGTCTTTCCTGGTACTGCTCAGCTCTCTCCTTTACCTCATTTCCTCATCTTCTCCCTAACTATTATCTTCTTCACACTCTAATCGCCTGTCCGCAGCCACTCAGCTCACTTGACGTGCCATGCAGGGTCAGTTGGTTCACTGGCGATGATCTTCTTGAAGAGAAAGCCTTCGATACGTTTTCCAAACCCCACTCAACACAAGCTCATGGTGCACCTCGAGGCTAATCAATATTCTGACCTTGCCAGCTATTTACTAGATGAGCCCGGATGTAAGGTGAAAGAGCGAAAGTCTGTGCCAATGCAGACCCATTCACCGAGTCGGGATGCCCACTCATTCCAAGGCTCGAGAGTACTACGCTATCGAGGCATACACCATGGAATCCAGACCGGAGTCTTGACCTACGCCTGACAATTCCGATGGCGGCGAGAGCATGCTCGATGCTTGTTGCTTCGAAGTGGCTGAAGGGGTAAGCGAGAGTGGTAGTTCTCTCAACCTGAACCTCGCCCTCCACCCCCCTCCTCGCTCTTTCCTTGCTTCTCTCCTCGGCAACATGGCCATCATTATGGGGAATGGCCCTGAGCCAAAACAGCCTTTTGCGAGTAATCTACGCCATATCCCTTAAGACAAACTCCTTTCTTGCATTCCTCGGAGCCGGATATCGTCCGCCTGGCGGTGTGCGGTCCGTTGCCAGCATTTGGTCTTTGCTATTTAAGATAATGACTTTGCTCGCGTAAGCGCACGGGCACAAAACTCGCCGGTGAACACGCCAGTCAGATTCGACGGAAGATAGTGACCTACCGCGTCTGCTGAGGTACCGCTCCGCACCTGGCAGGGAGTGCCCGATATTTCTTCACCCGAACTGTTCAGATTTGCAGTATAGTTAGTGTATAAGACGGGGAGGTTGAAGAAACACGGCGGGAGGGAGGAGGTCGAGTATCCGGACCCGGGAATGATTGTGCTGAGAGGGGTGTAAGCTGCATGATAGCGGTTGTTCATCGATTGGCACTGTAGGGAGCTCCTAACCAGAGCGGTCTGGTTGATCTGATAAGTGTTATACATCAGGTCCGAGACATTGCGGCTGAGCGGTACGGAGATGTCCGTGCTGCATGCCCCCGATCCGGGGATTTCAAGCGTGTAGCACACGGAGGCGCCAGCGTCCCGGTCTAGCACCACACCTCCCCAAGTTGAAGCGCATTCCTCGACAGAGTGACCGTTCTGGACGATATACACGTTAGCGCTGGTGAGTAGAAGACCGAGCAGGACCTGCTGGATAGGAAGGATGAGCTCGTCGACGAGATTACTGCAGGCCATGTTGGGGTTGACGAAGCGGCCTTCGGCAAAGAATTTAGACAGTTGGGAAGTGTAGTAGGCTCCAAATCGGTCACTGGATGTGTCAAGTGCATAGCTGGGGAAGGAGGAGAGATTGCCGGTAACGAAGACTGCCTGGGCGAGCTGAAAGAGGCTGTTATTGTATTGCTGAACTCCGGCGAGAAAACGAGCTTTCAACGCATTGGCAGGATCGGACAGAAAGGCACTGCTGTTTGTAGGGTCAGTGGGAGTATCAACAGCGGATATTGTACTGAACACCCCGCCGAGCAGTGTTGCAAAGGAGCTGGCGAAGCTGTCGATAGGACCGAGCCCGCTTCCAAGGATAGTAAGTCCCGCAGCTACGGCACCCATGGCCTTGTCCAAACCGGCTTCGTCATTTTGCAGGGCCAGATACCGACTTATATTGTTGGCTAGATCGTCAATTCTTAAAGCGGCTATGAGATTATCTCCAAACACATCTGAAGCCATGTCCCGCAGGCACCGCTGAAAAATCGCGAAAGAGCGCTGAGCAAAGAAATATGGCACATGGTCAGTAACCAAAGGGCAAGTTTCAGGTATTGAGCAGGAGCTGTTATCGTTGAGATCCCCACAGTTCGTGACATTGACCCCATCGAAAGCGTTGAAGTGGGCATCGGGGTTCGGGAGTGTGCTTGTCAGAGCACTGCGAGTTGACAATGAATGACGAGTCGTCTCGAATTCCAACGCCAGCCCAGCTTGACTAGCATACCAGGAGTCCGTGGCCGATGCATTCATCAATAACTGCTGACAGCCAATTGTCGCATTTGCACTGTTCCAGGGGATGTATCGCAGAACAGAGGACGTATAGGTACAACTGGTGGTCGTGTTCCCCGGTACCAGTGGCAAGACCTGATAGTTCAGGTTGTAGAATCCGTCCCTGCAGAAGGAATCAGGGCATTTACCTCCTGAGGCATGGTAAAGGATGTCGCCACCGGAGATAGGAGCTAGCACCATGGTAACATCGCTTCCGCCATGCACATCCGGACCTTGAGCGAAATTTAGGCCGACAGTCAGATTGCTGGCGACCTCCCGAACACCATCACCAGAGGTGATTAAAAGCACCAACTCGCTTGGCTTATAACCTCCAACCGTCTCGTTGAGCACAACCGCCCACTGGGTCGTGTTGGAAAATGTCTCGTATCCTGCGGGTTTTTTCCAGAAGGTAGTAGTAAGCTTTTCGATGTCCTCAAAAGGACAGGGTTTATCGAAGGCGGGCGTCTGATACCATATGGCGCCAGCTGCCTCATTCCCATTCTGAGGTCGCATGTCAGATGGGCCCTGAAACGCCCTGAAAGCGGTCGCAAACGAGTGGATCAGAGGCTGCAGGCCTGTATGAGGCCAGATCGTCATGTTGGCGTAGTTGTTCAGCGCAGCATCGCCATTCTGTTCCGGCCACAGATTTCCCAGATAGTGTCCCTCGGGACCATCGTTCTATTGAGATTAGTTCTGCATGGTATTCTAATATCCAAATCCGAAACAGATGACTCTTACCCAAGTAATGTATTCAACGAACTGCAACGTGTCACTCTGGATGTTCAAGATGTCGCTCAGGCGTTGCATGAGATTCTCTCCACCTTGGCGATAGATATTTGTTCCATACTGCTCAGTCTAGTCAGTCTCAAATCTTCCTTGAGTGACATGATTAAGAAAGTTGCTCATACCGAATTCTTGTACTGCATCAGACTCAAGGCTGTTGACAGTCAGCGAACAACCCCAGACCGAAGAGGTACATAGGAAGACAAACGTATCATATAGGATGCACCCTGTTTAGCAGCCGCATCAATCACCACTTGATCCCTCGCAATTCCTCCCAGCCCACCAGTCTGTTTCGAAGCCTGTTGCCCCAGATTTGGCCAGGTAGATTCCCAACTGAAGAGGCCATCGGTGAGATTGCCCCACGCCTTCCACCAGCCCGCCTGACTGTCCCAGTAGCCCTCCGTGTCATCGAGATCCGGGATCCAATACACCTCGAATCCCAGGTCAGACAACGAGGTCTTGAACTGATCCCACGTCGCCCACGTGCCCCCACCCGAGGTAAACGTACTGACCACATACTTGCCGTCAACCTGGTAATACGCCTCGAGCGCCATCGCCTCTTGACACAGGGAAACGTAGTCGGCTGCGCCTGCGCCGCCGCACGATGCCCCTCCCGAGGCATACACATCCATACTGATGAAGATCCCAAATTGGAGCTTCTGCGCCTCGATGTAGTGTCCCATCTCTTGGATTAAGTCCTTGGCGAACGCATCGGTCGGACATTGGACATTCAAGGCGAAGCCATCGAGACCCATCGCGATCGCGTCGTTGACATCTTGATGGATATGGTCCTTTGTGGTGGTGCCGACCTGATTAGGTTGATTAGGGCTTACTCACTCGTGGCTGCGGGTGAGGGTATACTCGCCATGTAATGCGCAAATACTGCACGATTCGTAGCCTGAGCGATTGGCACCAGTGCCAGGGTCAGAGCTAGAAACTTTTGAAAAAGGGCCATTGGCATTTGTGTGTTGAGTAAATGGCTTTCTTTGTTTTATTGTTGACGTATGGCGAGTCGGAAACGGCAAAAGGATAGACGGCAGTTGGTTCGGTTCCGAGATACTAGGAGCAGAAGGATGGAAAGCGAGTGGAACTAAAACAGAGATCAGATTGAAATCAAAAAAGCAAGATTGACGCGCTCGTCCGGCCCAAATGCAGTGGGGTCTATCTTGAATATATGCACTCTGATGTTATTTGGCAGTGTAGATGGTGATAAAGGTTTCTTTCATCGTGCGGAAGGCGCCAACCCACAAGGATGCTGGTCGAGATGAATCCCTTGTTTACAGTCTTGAAGAACAACTACCCGCCGAAACGGAAACAGTTGGTAGGTTTCAGCATGCGGCAAAAGCATTGGAAGAATGCTGACAGTTGGTGTGCAAGCCAATCACAACCATTCCCCAACATACGCGCCGCACGTGAGAAATGCCTGCATGCTGAACCCTTGGCGTCTAATTAGCTTTGATCTTGCAGACGTCTCAAATTAGGGGAAGATCGTGTCAAGCACAAAAGTCTATCTCACCCAAAAGCTCATTCGTCCCAAAGCCGGGTAGACTTACCCCTTCTCTCCTATTTGCCTTTTCTTTAGTCTATGCTCGATTATAATGATAATTAAGTAATCGCGAAGGCAAAAGCTTAGAGCATCAGTATTCATCCGAACCTAACAGGTCAACTGTTTTAGAACCCCTAAGTATTTGAAACTTATCCATGTTATCTTGCGCTGCATTGACATGCGTGAGCCCCTATCTAAGACCCTTGTCTGGTGCTTTGTGTAATATCCCTTGCCACTAATGGCATAAATGCTTTGAGCCACAGAACAAAGAAACTTCGAAACTCAAAACTCGAGAGTATGAATACACCTAATACATAGCTGTCGACCTTCACCAGGCCCTTCTTCTTTCCAATACCTCAAACCGCTAAGTAAGTCCTTCGAAAAGGCAACCTTACCTTCGGCATACAACTTCGCCACCTCGTGCGATAACACAGAGATCTATCCTTTCCAGTTCAACGATCAAAGGGTCTTGGTCGTGATCTTCAAATGCTGGAAAGAACACCACCGACAACTGGCTCCCCGCGATAAAAATCCTCCGGAAGCAGTGGTGGCATCAACGACAAGCACACCCGCATCTTCACGGGGAAAGAATGGGTGGAGTCCTCATCTCCTCGCAGAATAGCTTTAGCATGTTCACCGAGTCCCCTGAACAGGACAACGAACCGTTGCAGTTTGTGTGCCAGGGTCGATGGGCGTATCCCTTGACTTTTGAGAATGAAGTATGGGCGGAGTTCGAGGAGGCTGTCCAGGCTTTCTTCCACGTTTTTGATGAGGATCCCTGAGGTGTTCGGACTTTGTCCGAGCCTTGGGGAAAGGGCGGGAACTTCGGGGCCAAGAAGTTAAGAGTGGGAGTCTAATCCTTATATCGATATTTCATCTAAGGAGATTAGCGGCCAGAACACAACTTAGAATCTTTTCATCAGTGAGTCTTTTTGTATAGTACTGGGGGTATATAAAAGGTCTATCCCAGTAGCAAGTCCAAATGATTATGTTGAGAATCTATGGTTCACAATGCGGCATCTACATTCTTCGAATTCTTGCTTAGGCTATCGTGCTCAATGTCACCCGTGGTATTTGAGAAAGAGAGGTCGAGGCCTTCCGATTGGCATCTGCGCGCATCTAGCCCTAATTCAAATTTATGCTATCACTTGCTTTCATTCTCACCCGTACGTCATTCAGCTTGTTCGTATCTCTAAATGTTCTACCAAATTTGATTCATTATTATGAAGAAGACAGAGAAGGCTAATAACACCTTAACCAATTATAAGTGATTGAACTATGCAGCAATATCTTTCCTTTTCTTATCTCGGAGCTTGCTCTTATCAAATCTCAGAAAGAAGACGTGCCCGGCAGATGTGCCAATCGTCAGTAAACTGTCACAGATCAGCCACTGGGACGGTCGGTACTCCGGTGGGAGCCACAGGATTCTCTGCTCATCATAGAGCACCCACTGGTCCTTGATCCAGATTTGATTGGGAAGTCTGTGAGACTGGCTCAACCCCTCTCCGGTACTGCTGGGAACGCTGAAGATTCCATGATCCGTCTTCAAAGAAGTGCCATCTCCAGAAAATTGCATTGATATGTTGTTGAGCCCACTGCCGACAAGTGCCAGTTGCTTTTTCGTGCTTAAGTCCCAGATTGATGTTTCCCAGTGTGTGCTGTATGCCAACAGTTGATTATCTTTTGACAGGGCGAGAGTCTTTATCCCCGAGTGAGAGGTTTGAAACTTTTGCACAACGGTATTCGTGGCTATTTCCCACAAAGCTATCGATCCTTCATCCGACGCAGACACGATCCACTTGCCATCTTCTGAGAAACTAACAGCAAGACTTCTGAAGTTATTATCAGGATAACTGCCATCTAGGATCTGTTGTCGACCTGTGGCCATTTCCCAAAGCATGATTTGTCCACCGTCCAGACCACAGGCCAGCCAGCAACTATCATGAGAGAAGTTAAAGCACCAAAAATCCCGTCCCGCGTCATTCTGTATAGTATATCTCAATCCATGTGGGGAAAGCTCCCAAACCCGCACTTTCTTGCGATTCTCAGCAGATGCAAGCCACCGTCCATCGGGAGCAATGGCAATAGACCCGTAGGTAGTACCATGCTCATCATTTGTCTCTAGTGGAGCACCGCTGGACGTGTCCCAGACTATAGATGTGTTTATTTTGTCGGCAAATGATACTAATCGATCATCTTGAGATAGAGAAGCAAGAAAGCTCACAGGACCACCATGGCCTCTTATTGAGGGCAGCGGTGCATCTTTTGCGATGTCCCATATCGTGAGTGTCCGATCATACGAGCCACTGACCAGGAGCTGGGAGTCTGGGGTGAAAGCAAGACACCCGAAGTCCGGAGCATGCGCTTGAAACGTCTTCCCAGGCATACCTGAAGCTGGGTCCCAGATCGTTACTTCGGAGTCGCTGGAACAAGAGGCCAATCGCCGACCGTTTGGTGAGAAAGCCACGGTAGTCACGATACTGGCATGTTCTAAGATTCTCAAAGTTTGACCTTTGGATACATCCCATATTCGGATCGTGTGATCACTTCCTCCGGATGCCAATTGTTGGTTGTCCGGTGCAAATGCGACACACCAGACCGTATCAGTATGGCCGCGCAGACATTTTCGCAGGTTTCCGTTGACTCCATCCCAGAGCCTGATTGTTTTATCGCGTGAGCATGATGCTACAGTGATTTCTCGCTCCTGGATGCTGGACAAGGGGCAGTTCATGCCACTGGAGAAAACAACGCCAGTAACAGAGTTTGTGTGGCCCTCAAATGTACTTAGCAGCATCCCTGTCGCTACATCCCACAGCCTCAAAGTCATATCATCTGCTCCAGACAACAGCAATTGACTGTCAAATGAAAATGAGGCACAAAGTATACTGTCAGTGTGACCGTTGAGATGTTGCAAAGTTTCGCCTGTGGATATATCTCTGAGTTTTAGTTTACCCCTTTCTGCAGCACATGCGAGCTTCTGGCAGTCTGGAGATAAAGCAGCTGTGACCCAAAGTGGCTCCTGTTCAACCTCATAGCCTTGAACTTCCTGCAGGAGTGCACCAGTGGCCGTATCCCACAACCTGGTTGTACCATCGCATGAGGCCGAGAATATCCTGTGGCCATCCGAAGAAATTGTGATACTAGCCACAGCGCTAGATTGGCAATCAAGTGTCTGCAGTACGGCCCCAGCTTCGGTCTACCCTTGGAAATTGACTTATTTCTTTTGGTATCTCAAAGTTGAACATATTCCGTATTATGCACGATTCAGGTACAAAAAGAAGCGAAGAGGAGTAGAGCTGAAGTGGTGCAATATCAGCAACGTCCCGGTTTTTTAAGACAAAACGCTTTGCATCCGTGAGAAATTTGGACACATTTCCCTCGCTCTTCTGGTTCGTTAGACCACAGTCACACATATTATTATTTTTTGATCAGAATATACTCACCTTCACCAACGTCTCCAGTCCTACGATGGATAAAATCGCTTCAGAGATCATTCCAAGGAAGCTCATAGCCTCGAACCAATGCAGAAGATGCTCTCCTAGAAATCCGAATGCTTCACATTCATACTCACCAAACAGGCTACCCTGGCTCATGTGATGAACCCAATATCTGCACGAGTATTCTAGTTCAGGGGGGAGGTTTGCTCGTATTAGCTCGCCGTCAACATCGGCCCTCAGTGTACAATCTTGCGAAAGTTTGCAGATATTCTTTCTCAGCTGGTGTTGACCCTTTGTCATTGTTCTGAAACAGTTCGAGACTAAGGCCCGGTGCTTCTTTGTCTCATCGACCCATAACTTGGTCGATACCCCCATAAGTTCATGATACACTCGACATGTATCTGACCGAATCAAGAAGTCACGAAATGACTGGTGAAAGATCTTTACCGGTGAGTGCCGATCGCTCGGAATGTCAAGAACAGAATACAGAGGCTGTATAGTAGACTCAACCCAGTCTGCTTCAATATGAAGCAAAGCAGCCAAGGAGCAAATCGACAAAGGTTCTGAGAGTGTGATGATTGTTCCCACAATTTGCTGGAATAATATGATCTGGTCATCAATCTCGTCCTCATTGCCAGATGACAAGTAGTTCCCTAGGATCTGTGCATAGACTTCGTTCAGAGCTTTCGTCGATGAATCCCAAGGATTGGCGTCCAGAATGCGTTCCAACCCCTTTTTAGGGTAAATAGCCTTTTGCAGGTGTCGGCATATCGTGGCCGCATAAATGAACAGTCGGTCCGCGCGGGTAGCAAGTTCCAGAATATTATCGTCGCCTGGCCAATGCTTCTCTAATCTTTTCGAATCCCTGATCTCCCGCATACAATGCTCAATGTATGTGCGTATATCTCTTTTTATTTGTGCTTCCGGAACCCTGTCAAGTGCCAGATCATACAAGATGGCTTTGTCCGTGTTTTCGAATCCTGCCCGAACCACAGTCTCTGGCCGACTTGTGATGAAGACACGAAAAGGCTGTGTGGACTTGCTTCTACTTTTAGTAAAACCCTGTGTGAAGATCTTGATGATGTTCGGAATCTCCATCTCCACGCACTCGTCCAGAGCATCGACGACGAGTATGAACGGCCTGCTCAGATCCCCGACCCTGCTCAGGGGCTCCCGAATCAGCGTTTCCCACTGAAATGCCAAATACTTGTCAGTGAGTCCTTCTTGATATGCTTTGCATATTGATTCCAGTGCAATGGGATCCTGTTCTGCCAGCTGCCTGGCAATGGAAGTGACAAACTTCTTCCCGTTGCCACGATCACCATGGCCTCTCGCAAAGAAGAAACTTCCGACAAGGCATCCAATTCCATGTAGCTCTGTGGCTACCGTTCTTGCGATGGTCGACTTGCCGGTACCGGCCACGCCTTTGAGCCAAAAGATTTCGTGTTCGTTGTGACCTTGAGCCCAAGTCCTAATCTCCTCTAGAAGCTCCATTCGGGTATTGGTAAGGCATGTTGAGTGTTGATTATCCTGTGAGTCAAAGGCTGCGCCACGTGCGAATGGAATTGCATCCAGTCTTTCACGGAGAAGATAAAGCGCATGATCGTGTTGATCTCTCTCGATTTGCTAACCAGATATATTCTAGCCTGTGGACATAATCCGGGGTAACAGTTTCTGCCTACCTCAATCTGATCCAGTAACACCTGTGCGATCGAATTCCAATTGTCGGTCGCATTCTCGATATTCTTCCATGTCGTAGTACTGATGGCCTCAAGATCCTTTCTGGTCTCTTCTTCGTGGGATTTTATGTCATTCCATATTGTATTCCAATCATCAGATAAGGTAAGGTTGCTCAGGAAGCGCCGCGCCTTTCCGTTTGTCAGGTACACCAAAAACCGAATTTCGTACTGCAGAATAGATGCGTAAAGATTGATGAGATTCTCCCTGGCCGATGTTTCGAGAGCTTGGATGTTACTGCGAATGGAAAATCAGTGGCTGTCCTTGTGTGATGCAAAAATGGCTGACAGTGATAACTCAAAAATTTGGCCGATACCTCTCTGATCTCGAATTCGTGTTCCCTGCGAAGTACCGTTCCTCGATGATTCTGCACCGAACCAGGACCCTTGAAACATAATTGAAACCATCCACAGCGTCAGTCTCCCCAGTGACTGTTCTGGTTAATATCTATCATGTCGTCAGTGGCCCATAAGCTAACCGCTGACGGATCTTCTTGCGCTCACAGGTAAGATCACGAGAATTCCCGCCCATGCCAGCGATGCATGGGGATCAGCCGAGACGGCAGCTGAGATAAAGGCCTGCGTCGATTGAATGAACGATACTCCCTTTCGAATCTTCGCTTTGATGTTGACACGATGATTCAAGATCGTCACCTCGTCTTCCTTCGCGATTGCCCTCAATCTTTCGCGAACAACATCCTGTAGCGGTTCTATGCTGTCGATCCCCCGGGATGGCAGCTGGGTTTTCGTGTCGCACTCCGCGAACCCTTCCCGATGTTCTAATCAAGCCCCAAGGTGTTAATGACCTGGCTACCTGTGTAGGTGTTCTGCATCGCAATACCGGTGTTCAACAAAGCAGCTTCAAAACCATCCAGTACCTTCTTCATCTTTGCATCCCCACGCAGTCGTTCGAGTGCCTCTTTCCATAGCGGGCCCTCTGGGATTGTCGTCCTATTTTCTCTACTGCCGCTTTCAAGTTGCAGGTCATCGACAGAATCATGGAGCGTTCGAGGTCCGGGTCCTGGAGTCTCGGGTCCAACAGTTGTCGGCACGGAAGAGAGGTAGGAATTTCCCCGCGTCGGTGGTGTTGTTGCGGGTTTGTGCCTGCGTGGTTCTCTCTGCCGACGAGCCTCGCGAAACCGTTTGAGAAATGCCATGACCTATCTCTCATTGATGTCTCTTCCATTCTCTGCTAGCCAGAGGTGGCGTGAGGGAGAGAATGTGGGAGATTGGGAGAGTTCGGCCGGTTCACCTGATGCAGAGCACTGGCCCCTCCGACAGGGCAACAAACAATGGCTATGATTCGTCCACGTATTGACACCTGTCAGCCTGGAGCCTGATACCTACTACTAGGTCAATGCTACCTTAGTCCGAAATTGAATACTTAGTGTTTATTTCGAGGTGGCGAGGCATTCCATCGGAGTAGAATCCTTGTCAACGTGCATGCCTCCCCGCCCTAGCCGGGTAATCTGAGCGAGAGACGAATCTCAATTCGCCAAGATGGAGAGGGAAGCTGGCTCTAAGCGCCCTTCGGGACCTCTAGATTAAGTATTACCAATCGAAGGAGCCGAGAAATGACTTGATCTTTTAGGGTGGATTTCCTCCGATATGTTTGGGATCAGTTCACTCAGTCCATGATGTTCGGGAGAGTCCTCGGTCCATACCTGTCAATTCCGCACAGCCACCCACCGATTCATCAGATGCGATAAGCATGTACAATCTGTCGAAGCACATGTTCTAACGTAGGTGATGAGCGGGGAGACTGTGAATTGTCAGGAATCCGCGTGGCCAGTCGAATGGTCTCTTGTGGGTAGAGAAAGCTATTGGCTGATTCTCCAATGCTTGAAAATTATGCAACTCCCGCTGTCACCTGCGAATTTATTCTATCTGCTTTGAGAAGAATTCTGGCGTGGTTGCTTTTCTTTCGGAAGGCGGGGTATCGATCGAGGCTCAATGAAACGATGACTATCATTAAATATACTGTACATTCGTTCTTTAGCTAGCCTCCAAACCAGAAAAAGAAAAGAGCAAAGATGGTTGAATCCACCAGAACTCGGGACATGGAAGAAGAGAGAACGGAGTATGAGACAACAGACCTATAACTGATTGCTGTAGTCACATATAATTCAGGAGCAACCCTACTAAGTCTTTGTGCAGACAGACCACTTGCCAGTGAATTATTTCGGTTGAGGATGTTGTTATGTATGCATTGTGCATGATTGTACTTTGCACCTGAAGTAAATCTAGCACATACGACCACAGGGTGTGGAAAACAGGGCTTCCCGTCCGCTCAGCCGTACTTAAGCCACACGCCGGGAGGTTAGTAGTTGGGTGGGTGACCACCAGCGAATCCCTTCTGTTGTATGTTTTTGTCCTCTTTTTCGGCTTTCCTCCAACAAAAATAAGAAAAAGAACTAAAATCATGGCTATTTATTGTCTGCACCCTCCACTGCGTTAGATAGCACGTCTGTTTGCTTTATTCCACTTCTACACTCCTAAGAACTTGGTACACTATATCTGGATAAAACAACATTAGTAGATCGGATAGCACAGGTCATTCAAGACGGCAACCCGACGAATACCACTACAGATTGTCGAAGGCAGGCCTTGCTAATTCTATACTCGTGCTAGAAGCATACCTCTATCATAAGTTTGTGCAGCTCGGCCGCTCAATTACCACGATTTTTAAACTCAACATAGTTTCTAGTATGGCGTTCCTCTGCTTAGCCGACACCAAAAGCGAGGCCCTCTTTTGGGTTGTTTGGATGCAATAACGGATCGCTGCTCGCGAAATCACATCTTCATGTGCTCTGCAATTGTTGCTGAACAACCACAAGACTGAGTGAAAAAGCTGGCAGCGATCTGAATCGTCTCCGGGCTACGGAAGGATGTAGGACTGGCATCGTGTCGGCCCGCTTAGGGAACTAGATCTACTCGGTGCTTTTTCGCGGCCAGGGGTGTTTTATGATTAGACTAACCCCCTCTAGTTCTAGATCATAGGATCACGCCCGATGCTAGACCTACACATACGCTGTCGGTACTGCAGATAAGCCCCCTACGAGACAAAGCTAGAAGTGGCATCTTCAGAATACGAGCTATGCAAACTTGATTCACTACCTATCTTGGCCTCAAACGACTGTGGGGGTCAATGCCCGCAAAGAGACGAACGAGAAAGAAACAACTAGAAACGATCAAACGCAAACAAGGCCAGATGGTCATCACAAATGCGCGGTAGCTGGGGCCCACTGGTACAGTACACATGCCCCCTCAATCTCTCCCTCTCTGACTCCAAATTCAGGCATATATACGACCTGTCAAGCCCCGTCGGCACCGCATTCCTCGGACTGGCCAGCATCCCACTCAGGGTAGCCCCAGGAAGAACTGCTGATTCTGTTCTCCATTATTGGTCCAGAGAACGACAGGAGTCTCGTTGTCCGTCCCGGCCCGGAAGATGTCCATCACAAGGTCCGGATAGGCGACACTGTAGAGGCTAGGATATCCAATCCAGGCACGGTCAGCGGGTGAGATTTTCAGGGGCAACCAAGGCAAGAGGTGTGGCCCCAAAGCAGAAGGGTGTCAATCACTTGTAGGCTCCACTTCCACCGCGAACCGGAACCACCTTCCAGCGCACCCTCTGGTCAACGGGCGGGAGGAGATTGCCACTGACGGGGGCATCGGTTTCACCTATCAAATGCGTCAGAATGACTTCTGTCGGAGCCCGAGGTGGACGGAGCAGGGGCAGAAGGCAGAGGAAAGGGAATTTCTTTTATACTGTTAGCAGTCATGTACGTGCCGGTGCCCAGATTCAGAATCAGGTACTCGTCGTTGCCGACATCGGCAAAAACGAACTCCTGGTTCGGATTGCCAGGCTGCGACTCGCTACAACAAGAGGTCAGTGTTTTCCGGAACAACAGGAGTTTAACCGCGGGAACCAGAGAAAGACCATACTAAATCTGTAGAGTGGTCCCGTCATTCTTGCTACCCTGGTATAAGTCGAGTTTCTTGTCGGTGTGGCGGGGTGTAATGGTATACTTGTTTGATCCGGTGAAGTCACTCATAAAGGCGGATGATGCGTTTACAGAGAGTAACAGTTGGAGTTGGTTGGCTTGTTTGTAGTATGAAAATAGAATGAGGAGGATAATGGGTGGAGAGGGTGGAAAGCCTTGACTTTATAGATCAGAGCTGGAACTTCGACGTTCAACCATGCCGGCAGAGCGACACTGTTGTCGTTGGAGAAGTGGCCTGTAGTCAGGCCGGCGTCAGCACAGAACAATGCCAGCCCTATCATTAAAGGATTCGTAATGCTAGATCTCGTGATCAGCAGTAGATCTCTGGGTTGTACGACGCACAAACTGCATAGTTCATAAGAGTTCATGGTGTAACGCTACAAGGAACAAGCAATGTAATTTGCAACCTGCTTGAATGCATAATGCGAACTCCTACAATAAGAATAGCTCCTGGATTCGACCAAATCATATACGTAAAATACTGGAATCTGAGCGACCTTGTATCGAAACAATATACATACCAGAGGTGGCATAGTTCTGAGGCATGGAAAGAATGCTTTAACAATCAGGAAGAGTCTGTGCTTACCTGATGTCTACCGGCTTCAACCCATTGTATTACAACAGGATGAAGACGACGCTATTCAAACACACTACCACACTACGAGAAACGCTTCGGAAAGAGCATATGCTCAGCACAAGGCAAAGAGCCACAGAGAGATGCGGAACTACAAGAGGAAGAGGGACTCATCATCTAGGTATCGCATTGCACACGACATGGAAAGAGCTCTCAAGTTGGGAATGAGTCGCTCGTACTGCAAGCAGAAACACGAGGTTGCCCCAGTCAGCAAGTGAGTACAATTATGCCAGTCCTCCACGGCAACATTCAACGCCGGTTACCGAGCAGAACACATCTAACAGGCTAGCAGAGAGACAGCTAAGGGTACAACTGGAATAGTAGCAACGTAGCGTAAACGGGATTATGCTTTCCGGCGCCTCGGGCCACCGAGCCGCTATGCCAACTGTGAAGATCTTCTTCTCGGCGCTGAATATCAAACAAGCATGCCTGGTGCGCCGCATAATCATTAACAAGAGCGACACTCCTAAGTCAGAGTTAAATCTATGTTGTCATATTAATGAGTATCTGCTGAGAGACGTAACTTGAGAGATAAGCTGAAATATCTCGCTATGGTTCTGTATAACAATTCGAACGGCAGTCTGCAGCGTGATATTAATGCTCTTTAGCTTGGTAATGCAACTCCTGCTGCAATAGACGGGGAGAAATAACATCAAAGTCTTTAAATTCCTGCCTCATCTTGAGATTTAGTTTACCTGCTGCTTTTCGTTGGCTAATTACTGTGACTCTTTAGTTTTGTCTGGGCAAGTCAGCATACTACAAAGATTTTGCGGTGACATTGCTTTCACTATCCAAACGGTTCGTATTAGATTATCTGAGCAATAATCATCTGTGGAGAATCGAGGAGCTTACATACTTCAATGTCGTCGGCTTATGGTAATGTGGCCGGCCCTGATTTACTCCAGTGAGTTGCTCACGGCCAGTAGAAATAGCTCCGCCTATCTGGCCACGAAGGACTTCTGCCAATTATAAACCTAGCACCATCCCGGCCGTGATGCATGGTGAGCTGGAGGACTCTTCCTAGGAGGTGGAGTCATATGCTTCACCCCGCAAAGCAAGTTCGGGCTGCTACTGGCTAGTCTAGTTCGTGCTCAAGATTGGTCAGTTGTTGTCAGTATAATTATACGACTAGCTGGCGGGGTGCCTTGAAGACCCTAAAGGCAGATTTCATGCTTACTGGAGCACGGGACTCGTGGGGAATGGATTGGGGAAAGACAGGCTGCGTGGCTGGATCGGATGGTATAAAGAGTAGGCTCCTCGTCGCGCAGTGCACAGAGTGAAGACTTTTTTGCCTTCGCAAATTATACCATGCCTCCTTTCTCTTGTCAAGCAAGGTGGAAAAGAGGTCTTGTTTCTCCCTCAATCTAAGGGAATGGTTTGAGGCTACGGCTTGTACATGTACCCTACCTCAATATACCCCCCTCCCCATCTCTGCCACCAACTTTCTTCCAAGGTCTCAACCGGCTGAGAATCTCGCGATAAACCCAGGAACCTGGGATACACTATGGAAATTGCAGCAAGTTGTAGGCCAACGAGCTGACGATAACGACAAACGCAGCAGCAACATCCGTGACTGCGGCCCGGGGGCCTTGCCTTAGGCTGCTCGCTCACCGCCCCCCTCAGCAGCCTCAGCTAGTTCCACAGATAGCCTCACGTAGTGAGAATCTATCCATCTTCTACCTCCCTGAGGCGTCATCAATCCGGATGGGAAGTGACCGGCCATTATCTGAATCCCAGCTAATCTTGCAGTCAGTATATGGGCGAAACCCCTGCACTATCTCCAGAGATGGAAATGGATCTGGCTCTCTCTGCCATGAACTGGTTCTGCATCAGATCCTGTCTCAAAGGAAATCATCTTTTCAATCATCCCGATCATCCCGATCATCCCCCTCCATCTCAGTGGGGTGGGAGCTCCCCCTTCTCCGACGTGTCGTTGACTTCTGTTCTGACCAGTGATGGTGATGGGAACAGACGGCGCCTATACAATGCCGCCTGCGGGGTGGCCTTTCCTGTTGTGTAACACATTCCCCATCTCACAAATCTCAAGATGGCCCAGCATCTGCTCTGGTTGAGCAAGATACAGCATCTGCGTACCTCACGGCTGGGGAGAGCCACGTGGATCGCCGGCACTCGTCTCTTTGCCAATACGCAATCGCACCTTGTGTCACCCAAGCCTACCCGCCAGTGTTGCCTATATCAGTTGGGCACCGAAATCCCCGTTTGTCTATGGTGGGACACAGCACTTTCACCTCGTCCAATCATTGACTGGCCTCCGCGCCAGCTGCCATTGAGACTGAGCGGTCTAGACCCCCACCTGGCCATCGGTCCGTGTCGTGGAGGAGGACTGACTGGCCATAGGCTGACCCTGAGATGAGAGCAACCGAACACTGAGTTTCAAGCGTTGGCCATGACTTAGTACATCTCGGAGAATTGCCCTTAGAGACCCGTCAGGATCCGATGAGCGTGTATGGAGTCCCCTTCCACGAACTTCTTAGTCAGCCATCGACCTTAGTCTCCAAGCCAGCTCTTAGATGGAGGAACGTACACACTGAGACAGACAAACAGGGTCAGAGAGCCCCGGAGTGAGACCAAGAGCGGGGAAAGTCCAGGTATATCGACCCATTTCCTTTGACCGTTTCGTTTTCTCTCCCCACCAGGCGGAATACTGACTGGGACCTGCGACTGCCATTCAAACAGACCGCAATCAGAGTCCCCGAGGCTCCAATCCTTTCATCACCCTTCGCTACCCGAGAGCGTGAGAAGCATGCGTGCAGCCTCGTTGGACCCTGTCAACGGCTCGCGATCGCAATCTTGGAATGTCTTAACCCCGTCGCCATGGTGTGCCCGGTGAAACCACGGAGCTCTTCCTACAGTTCATAGCAATAGCGGGCACAAGATGAAAAAAATAAGGTCTGGCCTTTTCGACGTCAGAAGCTGTCCCGTTGGGCGACGAGATTGAAAGGGATAAAAAGGACACCCATCGCTGGGTCAAGATCGCTTGTCTCTCTCCATTTCAATCACTGTCATCGTCTGTTATTACAATAATCAGCTTCTCTCCCTATCTTGTTCTAGTCATTCCTTCTCTGTGGATCCCACGACATGGCGCAAGTGAACCCAAGCCCAACTTCTCTTGTGCAGATGGATACTCTAGTAGACGTGTTCACGATGCAGTTCCGCGACCTGGAACAAAACCCGCATCTCGGCGATACTCGTTTTGTTGTGGTAGGGGATGTCGCTGAGATGCCCTACAAAATCCGCAAGGCACATCGATCTTGTGAATACAATGTCGAAACTAGTGTAAGAAAGCTCTTGTTGGGACCGAATCCTCCCACCCCCCTCTTTCTTTTCGCTCACTCTTGCCCCTGCCCCTGCTAGTACGATGACTAACCTCCTTCCACTACAGGGCACAATTGTTCTTCTGATTGATTATGAGGACCGGATCGAGTCAATCAAGAATTTTCTGAAAGAGAGAGGGCCGATGCACTTTCAGGTGATCGACAATCAGTTGCATTACGACCCCAAGGCGACAGGCTTTGTCATGGTCCCCCTACACTTGATTCCCCTGGACCGACTGGGTCTTGGGAAGGACTTCGACAGGCAATGTGGGCTGAAGAAGATTGCTGAGGTTGGCAAGAGGGCGCCGCGAATTCCGGGGGACGCTATCACGGAGCAATTACGTACGGCAGTCAGCAGGTACGGGGTGACCTGGAGCGCGGAGCGCATCACGGCGGAGCTTCAGGCGTCGCATGTTCGTCGTCTAGAAGAATCCCAGGGAAGCCAAGGCCAGGAGTCCGGACTGGATGAGACCCCTAGCTTGGATAATTCGGAGGACTCGCGGGACGTGGCAGGACTTTGCTCGTGCCTCCCGTGGCTCGCGCGGCTGTGGCCGTGAGCTACAAGATAAATCCCACAGACACTCGGCCCCAATGACCCCCTTGATCACCTACGTTCTAGAAGAGTCTTGGAGTCTTTGACGTTATCTTTCTTTCTTTCTTACTGAAATTGGAGTATCTTAAGAATCTTAGTTGCAAGCCATTGGAGTTATCGTTGGTTTTATATTATATCCATGGACTCCACAAGGAGGTGTGAAGACTGGAGAGCGGATGGAAAGAAAATCTCCCAGCAACTACCTAGCAGTGCCTAGTAGTGCTGGTAATGGTAACTTCAGCTAAGCTAAAGTACCTAGGTGCTACCTGCGTCCTCAAGGCGAGGTTCGTATCTGGGCTTGCTGCCATCCAAATTCCATGTGTAATCGCGCCTGCGCCAGCGGATGGCATTCTTGTAATCCCGGGGAGTCAGCCACTCGTCTGGTCCCCGGGCTTCGTCGCTCTTCTCCTTCAGGTGCGGGAAGCGATCAGTCAAACTCTGCCAAGCCAGAATACTCTTCATCGGGAAGGGACTGATGTCTTCCGGAAAGACGCCATTTTTCTGAAGGAACCAGGCGTAACTGCCCAATGTATGGTAGTTACTACACACCTGGAAGGCTCTTCGGAAGACATGGAGGTCCAGTATCACTTGTGGGGTCGGGCGTACCCCGAAATCCTTTACCATATTGGTTATTTGTACGTAGCCGAACCACGGTCCATGGAAATCTTCGAGGCGAAGCCATCGAGGATCAAGACCCCTCAGGGTGAGCTCAGGCGCCTTGGTGAAGGCTTTGTTCACGCGAGCACGGGCCCAGGGAGGCGGGGCCCCGCTGCGGGGCTCCTTAGCAGCAGCAGCAGCAGCAGCAGCAGCAGCAGTAGCAGTACCGTCCTCTTCTTTCTCCGGGATCAACGAGGAGAAAATATTGGAGAGTTGCTCCACCCACATGCAGCTGTCGGACAATGAGATGTAATCTGGATGGTGGGGCCCGTACAGGTAATAGTCGCGGAAGGCGAGGCGGATTAGGGCTTCCACCATCCGCGCCGGCTGGAACATCTTGACCTCGTAGGTGGCCTGCTGGCACGAGGCGAGACGCGTATCGGTCGAGACCAGGTAGGTCTCATTATCTTCGGCCAGCGGACCACAGGGCGGAAGCTTCACGGTCGGGAACCAGTCCTCGTGGCTGAACAGGTTGAGATCCACATGGAGCTCTTCCTCCGGGGCTGCCGGCTGGAGGTGGAAGACATGAGCGGGCACCCACCACGCCCGATGGAAGTTCGCCCGCAGATCGTAGATGAAGTTACACGGGGCGGCTTCGTAGTTGTACTCCTGGTCCTTCCAGAGACGGATATTCTCAATCAGGCGGCAGCCATCGTCGAAGTTGGCCTTGCGCAAGACCTGGACCGCCTGCTTCTGCAGGGACCGCGGGATGACGATGTCGAGGGAGTTGATAGGATTCTGGCAGCCAAAGTGCCGCCACATACCGTCATTGATCACATGGCAGGGAATCTTGTTCTGCTCCAGGAGCTTGGCGACCTGTTCAATCAAGGCTAGGTCCGCTGGTTGGCCGGTGTATTTGAACGGCTTAGCCTTGGAGGTCGTCGGCGGCAGGGGCCGTCGGAAAACGGGACCAGAAAATCGCTCGCCCTCGAAGTTATATTCTCCCATGAAATACACCATCGGGTTGGCGATTTCCCATGGACTAAACTCAGGCATTGTGTTCGAAGCAAACGGTACTTAGGATAGAATCGTGTGGGTGGTTTGGGGATGGTGTCTGAATAGGCCCGGACATGACCTCCGTATTTATATTACTCGCTCACCCTCCCGAGACCCAGTAAGAGCGAGCTTCGAGGGGGATGAGCTCGAACACATCCTGGAGAATGACGTTTTCCTTGTTTCGACTCCCTCTTTTGGCCTGGCTAGACTCAATGGCGGTGCTTTGTCCAAGGCCCCTATACAAAGGCACACGAACTGAGATGAGCTGGCTCTACCACTAGCCGAGATTCTGAGTCCATTGACCGGGCCTGATTCCCTTGTTCATTTGTCTGAAAGGCTTCAGCGGGATCTGAATGCTGATCGGACACGGTAGGGCCGGCTGTCACCAGCGAATCCTGATTCTTTGCTCTTGACGGAATTTACCTAGCCGCCATTGTCTAGCCCTTGTCAATCTTTATGCATCATACATGAGAGCCTCCTTACCAGCCCAAGTAGTAGTTATGATGTACTGTACAGTACCTTACTGCTCGGCTCGCTTGACTACGTATCATGTGATTGGTTTTGTGCCAATTCGCCCCAGATACCTCGGGGGAGTTTGTGCCTCTAGCGTGGCCTCAGGGTAAAGGGCTATGAGTTGCGTGTGTCATCCGTTGTCTACATAGCGTTTTCCCGTATAGCTAGACCGCGTGCTTGTACCTAGCCACAGAGAATCGCGCTAGCCATCAGCAAGAATGACGGCAACTTTCCTAGGAATATATTCTCATCGAAAGATAAGCCATATGTAGTCCCGACTGTTAATACTTGTTCGTATCAGAGTCTAATAAACGAGAATATATTGTTTACATTCTAGAATCTTGTGTGAGTCAATCAATTTAACTTGATATTAGAGCCAAGCAAGGCGAAATCTAGTTTTGATATCTATTATACATGACCAGCAAAAGTCCACACCTTGGTTAGCGATCACTTCCCAATGCCTGACCTAGCACCCTCTCATTTCTCACTTGAGAATAGGCTTCCTCCGGTACTCATGATTTAGCATATTCGATAGATTCTTTAAGGACTCTTCCGCAGTGTGACTTTGCACGGGAAGCCCTGAGCGGGATGGCCGGCGCCCTTCTGAATCATGTAGGCCCGCTCCTCGAACACGGTCCGAATCCCGCCGTTGGACGGATTCAGGTTATCATATTCCGCATATGCATCGTGGAAGTCGAACTGGCGCACAATCATGGCGAGGGTAGCCTTGACACCCAGCAGCGAGATGTTCTGGCCGATGCAGTTGCGGGGCCCGTGCTCAAATGGGCGCCAGCCACCGGTGGGTGGGTACAGGGGGTGATCGGGGGCGACGAGCCAGCGCTCGGGGAGGAAGGCGTGCGGCTGCGGCCACGCGGACGGATTGCGGTGGACGGCTGGGTGCACGATCCAGATCGCACAGCCCTCAGTGGGGAACGATCGGCCCTTGTCGTCGCGGAGAGACACGCCCGGGCGCCCGCCCCGCAGCCCGTTCGCCGGGGGGAACAGACGCAGCGTCTCCTTGATGACGGCATGCGTGTAAGCCAGCTGGTTGATCTTCTCGGGGTGGGTCTGAAGCACGGCAGTTGCGCTCGAGGGGCCGAAGACGCGGTCGTGCTCCGCGCGGACTTCTTCGAGAGCCTTCGGGTTTTTCGAAAGAAGGTACAGCGCGTAGATGATTGTGGTCGCTTCCGAATCATGCCCGACGAACAGGAACAGGCGGATCTGGATAGTCGCCCAGCGCTTGAAATCCGGATCAAGCGCCTGCTCCGGCGAACGCGTCTTCATATAATCCGCAATCACTAGGTCCATGATCGATTGCGAGCGCGCGTTGCCCGAGGGTTGGGCGGTGGTTTGACACCACTCCTGGTACCGCTTGTCGAGCTCGAGCCCAATGAGGTGGTCGAGCGTGCGTCCGTTCTGCCATTGCCGGTAGAATCGACGGGGACTCCATCGAGCGAGCATGCCGCCGGCCTCGATTCCACATTCAAATTCAATCGTGTCTCGCATGGCCGCCGCAATGGGGTTGTGTTGCTCTTGGAAGCGGAAGCGCGTGTTCCTAGATTGTCCCAAATTAGTGCATACGCCCGTCTGACCCGGATCCGGGCCTTGGAAGGAGAAGGATGCTCACAGGGCCACATTTCCAATGATATCCATGGTATAGCGACAGGTCAGCTGGTCGAGGGAAAAAGTGTCTCCCTTGTGCGCATGCTGTGTGAGCACCTGGATGAAGACCTCGGCCTCCTCGAGGATGCAGGGCAGGTGATTCATGGCCGTCGCCATGCTAAATCCATGGTTGAACATGTCCCTCGACTTTTTCCAGTGGGCGCCATTGGTGACAAACAGGTTGTCTGAGCCACCCGCCATCGGATTGATAAATGACTGGAGGACATCGGGTTTAGGGAGGTCATAAGTTTGGGCGGCCTCAACAGCCAGAACTGGAGATGTCACCACCAGCATGGGGGAGCTGAAAGGCCATACGTCCACATAAAACCCGGCTTCACCGTCGGGTACCTCGGCCGACAGTAGGGCAAAAAGCTCGGCTTCACGGGCATCCGCCGGCCCTTTTTTGTGTAGCCCAGCCATCACCGGCAGATTTCCCAGGATAGGGTTCCATGGCGGCATGGGCTGGCAGAGTGCATCAATATCGCGACCGTTGGTTTTCATGGGGTTGAGGGGGGGGGAGGCGTACATACCAGTCCTTGCTTTCTCAAGCGGTGAAACATCAATCGCATCTTGATGAGTTTATAAACAAAGGAGGTGATGCAAATAGTTGTTACTGTCACCAACAGGCGGCTCGCCAATGGAGCCCATTCCCCGGTGTGGGCAGTCATGGTTGAGGTGATGGTCGAGGTCCGAATGAATGAAAGGGGGAACGATGGGCTGGCAAGGAAGGAATATGTAGCAGCAAATTAATGAGTGAGTGAGTGAGTGAGTGAGCAAACAAGCGAGTGACTACTAAGAAAGTATGTGAGGTGAGTGTAAGGTAAGTAGGGTAAGTAAGGTAAGTAGAGAAGAAAGGGGAGGAGGAGGAGGAGGAGGCAATTTGGAAGGGGAAGCGGAAAAGCAGCGGGCGGCGGCGGGCGCGGGAAAAAGCACGCACAAGAAGGCGTTGTTTTTCTGTGTTCCTGTGTTTCTGTGCTTCGGTGTTTTCGGTTTGCACAGCACAAACAAAGACAAAGACAAGAAAAGTGCAACCCCTGGCTTAGACTAGTGGGACCAGGATGCGGGAGGAAGGAGGAAGGACAAACTGAGTAAACCGAAGCAACCGAGATGTCAGCGGCTGCTGCACTGGGCCCCGGCTGGGCCCCGGCTGGGCCCCGGCTTAGCCCCCACTCGGTTCTTGTCTTTTCAGTGTTCAGTGTTCAGTGTTCACCCATTCACAGCGACTTAAAAAGTCATTTGATACGCTAAGCACGCTAAGTACGCTAAGCACACTAAGTGCTCTAAATGCACTAAGTGGGGACGGGATGGAGGTTGCCCACTGCCCGGTGGCCCGAGTCTTGTCGTTTTGCCATTTGGCCCCCAAGAAGCCCTGAAGCCCTAACTTAGTAGACTGTAGTAAGCCTGAAAAAGAGGGGTTGCATTGCAGCCAACTGGCTTCCGCTGAGGCTGTGTAATTATTACCTACTACAGGACCTAGTATGCATAATTGCCATGCTATTCACCACTTCTTCAGCAAGACATCAGCATGTACCTATGTTAGGTACTGTACTCTACAGTACACAGTTCTTCACTTGGCACCAGGCACACCTGCCACCGTCTCGGATGACCCCATCCTGCCCATCCTGCCCATCCTGCCCATCCAGCCCCAATGAACCACACATAAGTACTATAAGCACGCCTTGCTGCAAACTGTGAACCCCGCTGACAGGCTGCATGTCGGATCTGCTGAACCCCCTCACCCCCCTCAACACCCTCAGGAATCCCAGAAACCTCAGCAAGAGTACTCAAGCCTAACGTGCTCTTTGCCGTCCACCATGGCGCCGCAAGACTCTGCTGGGCGGATTCCCAAGCAGAGTTTCATTGTGAGTTGAGCTCCCCTTCTGAAGAGGGTTGATATCAAACTTACCGGAGGTAAAGATCTCGATTTCCGTGCTGCTAGTCCCGGCTATCTTGGGGGTGTTTGCGCGCCTGTTCATCCGCCTGCGCATTCAGAGACAGAGACCCTCAACGGACGACTACCTCCTGGTCGTTGCCCTCGGCTTCCTCCTGGCCAGTATCATCATCATGTATACGGAGGTGGTGGATCGGATGTATCTGGTCTTTGCCATCAGTCAAGGCATGACCGATGTCGCCATCCCCGCGGATATCATCCAAGTCTCGTACCTGTTCCATCTCTGGAGCGACGTCTGTCTCTTGATCTCCTGGTGTGCTTTCAGTGCCGTCAAACTGAGCTTCCTCTTCTTCTTCCGGAAGCTGATCGAGCGGATGAAGGCCTGGCAGCTGTACTGGTGGGCCATCTTCATCTACACGATCTGTGTGCTGATCTACGGATCCTTGATCTTCTTCGTCAGCTGTCCCTACTTCTTCGATCCCCGCGAGAGTGAGTGGGCCTGCCTTGTCCGTGAACCGGTCCGAGTTGTGGCCTGCTAACAAGAACCAGATGCGTGCGCGACCGGCAGCAACAAGCAGGTGATCGTGAACGAGTCCATCGCACTGGCAGTCCTCGACACGGTGGGCGACCTTTTGAGTGAGTTTCGTTCCTTCTGTATCTGGTATCTCACTATCCAAGTCACAATCCTGACAACGGACCAGTCCTTGTGATCCCGATCCACGTCATCTGGAAGGTCCGGGTGCGATGGCCGCAGAAGGTCCTCCTGACCTGCTCCCTCTGCCTGACGGTCATCATGATCGCCCTCTCGATTGTGCGGGTCTGTGGGCTCGTGGCCGGCGAGATGGTCGACACCATCTGGGAAACCTACTGGCAATTCTTGAGCGCCGAGGTCGGGGTCTTCCTGGCGGCGGCCGTCTCGTTCCGCTCGCTCTTCGTGGCCCACCAAAAGTCCTATGCCCCGGCCCACTACTCGGTCAAAAAGTTCCTGCAGCAGTCGTTCCACTCCCCGCGGAAGCGCGATCCTCTGACCCTAACCGAGTCATGGCTCGAAATGCCCGAGTCCGACATGGAAGCGTTATCGGGTAATAATGCCGATGTCACTCATCCAGCCCGGGGGGCGTGACAACACCCGTGATGGATGATGGATAAGAGGTAAAAGCATGACCAACCAGGCGTCCATCTGCCGAGCGGGGTAGGCGGTTGAAGACTTGGGCCCTGGCCCTTATCGCCGAACGTTCTTGATTGTTCACGTCAAAACTGTGGCTGGCTTATGTGGGACATTGTAGATTAATTTGGGATTAACGTCTTAACGATTTCTTATCTTTTTTTTTTTTTTTTTTTTTTTTTTTTTTTTTTTCTTTCTGTCGTCTTCTTCTGAAGATGACCCCGCCCGTGAAATGCCGGGATGGCGGGGACAACAGCCGGGTACGCCGACGGTGACGGGACACAGTGTACTGTACATACACACAACAAAATATGTATTGCATGTATTGCATGTATTGCATGTATTGCATGCACTATGTATAGTAGTGAGTATTATATGTACTGTACATAGGTAGTACACAGGTAGTACACAGGTAGTATCACTTACGGAGCCTCCCGCGACGAATCTGGTTGGGGGCGATTAGGTTAGTTCCTGTGGGAACTTGGACAACTGGACTGAGTCCATGCGAGGTGGGTGGTATGGAGTTGCATTATCATTGGTCAGAGAATTAAGAACAAATGAAAATTGAAGAATCTCGTTCAGTCATCATGGATCTTAGGGCTGCGCTGCCCAGTGGTCACTGCGGTTACCTTTTCCCCTATTCCATTGCCCTCATAGGTTCGTAATTATAGGTCCCACCACAGTACCCGCACCAGCTAACTTGGAACCTGTACTAGGTATAGTACCTAGTAACTACTACCTAAGTAGTATTAATGCATTGCTTCGCCTACTGCCACTGCCTGCAGTCCCCGTCACAGTCAGCCCACCTTTGCAGTGGACGGCAAGTTGGGTAGGCACGGCCTCCCGTAGTACGTACAGTACCCTAACTAAATGTTGTCCAGCCCCCAGGGATCAACCATGATCCAGCCAGTCAATTGTCCTAGATATCCCATCTCACCCCTTAGTCCAAAAGTGCTTGTCAAGCCTCGCGGGTAAGCATGAGGGGTCAACCCACTGGTGCAGCTCTCGTCCCCTCCGTCTCCCCATCCCCTCATCCCCTTATCCCCTCATCCGCTTTCCACCCACACCACACCAGCCAACTCAACCCTCTCTCTCCTTGACTACCACCACCCCACCGCAGCCCATGGTCAATCGAGGCGCATCAAGGCAGCACCAATACAGGATGCAAGTGCGGAGCTGGCGAGAAAGGGGGCCGAGAAGAGCAGAAGAAAGACTATCACTTGACGGGACAGATTGGGAGGAACCGCTGCGGCGACGGCAAATCCGAGCAGACCGAGAGTGTAGCTTAGCATGAAGGCGCGACCGGATCCCATGGTTATCGGTGGTGGTTTGGGGAAGTCCAGCGCAGGATCAGAACGGAGCAGCCGAAGGCACACTTAGCTACTTATCTAGCGACAGGATTTCCCACTGCATTCATCCTTCCCCCTTATTCACCCAAGGCTGACAGCCCGACAGGGATCAATTACCTCCTCATAGGTTGGTCCGTGCGACGACTGCAGTGGTCTCCCTCATGCAAGTGAGCGAGCCACCATATACCTCCGGTGTCATATCCATGATATCTGCATCGTCTTCCAAGGATGGCACTCCCTCCCCCCGCCCGGACGTTGACACTCTATCTGTGCTAGTTCCTAATGGCATCAGCCGTGCACTGCCGCCCTTGGGGGCGGTTTTCTCCTCCTCGGTTGTAGAGCTCGGTTACAGGCACAAACAAGTACTTTTGGCGAGGATTGGAAGTATTTGAAGGCCAGTCTGCCAGAGGAGTAGGAGGTACGCAAGGTTCAAGTCCTGTACAAGGGATCAATTCTGTCCGCCCGATGCTCACCATGAGAGTTTATCCTAATGCACTCCCGTTGCTTGCACCGGAACTCGGAGATTGGTTCCTGTTTCTTATTGCCGGCTCGCTTCTGTTCTGCCTTGTGAACTATGTAGTGGGTGCCGTTCTGTTTCATAGAGGGACCGCCGATAAGTCCGGGTTCAAGACACCCCCGCTGGTGCCCAGCGTTCTTCCCATCTGGGGCCACTTCTCTTTCCGAATGATCGTGGATCCGCGGGGATGGGCTCTCTCAGCAAGGTGCTACTCCCATCCATGCTATCTCTCTCACCGTCCCAACTGACACGCAACGTGCAGGAACCTATTCGGGAATGCAACCCCGGTGAGGGCGCGGTTCCTGGCCAATGACGTCTACATCTTCCAAGGGACGAAGAACCTACATGCCTTCTTCCGCCAGCGCGATCTCTCGTCCTTCAATCTGCATGGGTTCCTGCTCGACCGCGCCTTTGGGCTGCCGGCTGCCGCGGTGCGAACCTACACGAAAGATGACTCGGGGGCGTACCCCAAGCCCTATCCGGAGAGCCAGGTCGAGCCGCGCAACCGACTGGAATACCAGCTGGAGCGCAGCTTACATCGCTTCCTGCTCGGGCCGGGCCTGCTGCCTCTCACCCGGCGATTCCAGCGCGCGATCGCGCAGCGCTTCTACACCCTCCCCATCGGCGGCGACTGGGTCCCGTGGGACAACCTCGTCACCTTCTTCGAGCAGGAGCTGGCGGCGCCGTTCCTCAATTCCCTCTGCGGGGACTATCTGCTGCGGGCGCACCCGGACTTCCTGACGAACCGATGGGCCTTTGAGAACAACATCTGGTCGATGATCGCCGGTCTCCCGAGGTTTCTGGCTCCGCGGGCCTACCGGGCGCGCGATGGCGCCCTGCGGGCGCTGAAGGACTGGCACGTGTGGGCGCTCCAGAACTTCGATCCGGCGATGGTGGACGCAGACGGGGACGATCCGGTCTGGGGGTCCAAGTTCTTTCGCGAGCGCAAGACCATCTTCGACACCATCGACGGGTTCGACCTGGATGCCATTGCAACCCATGATCTGGCCTTTATCTGGGGGTAAGTTTTTCTTTTCTTTTTATTTTTCTTGCCACTCTCTCTCTCTCTCTCTCTTCTTTGGGTTTCCCCTTTCTGTGGAAAATGTTTCGACGGCTAACCCTAAACCTCGCACGCAATAGAACAACCAACAACAGCATCATCACCTCGTTCTGGACGGCGGTAGAGACCTTCAGCGACAGCCACCTGCTCGCGCAGGTGCGACAGGAGGCCGCAGCCTGCCGGATCGACGACCCGACGGCCGGCGGCCCCAACCAGCCGCCGCAGTTCGACATGGAGAAGCTGCAGCAGCAGCCGGTGCTGCAGGCCATCTACGCGGAGACGCTGCGGCTGCGCATCAGCGGGTACTTCGTGCGGCACCACTCCCACGGCGACATCCACATCGACGGGTGGCGCATCCCCAACAACCACCTCATCCTCACGAGCCCGATGCACGCGCACATGGACCCCGCCATCTGGGCGGCCGAGCGGCCCGTCGACGCGTTCTGGCCGGGCCGGTTCCTGAAGCCCGGTGACGGTGGTGGTGGCTGGGAGTTCACCACGGAGCGGGCCCAGGGCGCCTGGATCCCCTACGGCGGCGGCTACCATGCCTGCCCCGGCCGGCATTTCGCCAAGATGATGATCATCTTCTCCACCGCGCTCTTGACCACCATGTACGACTGCGAGATCCTGGCCGACCCCAAGGATCTGGAGATGAGCATGCGCAACTTTGGCTTCGGCATGTCCGGGCCCAAGGGGAAGGTGCCTGCGCGGCTGCGGCGGAGGGTATATTGAGAGAGAGAGAGAGAGAGCGCGCGCGTTGGGAGGGTTCGGTGACATCTGAGAATCGAGGGAAGTGACGGCGTCTTCTTCTGTCCATGTGTTCATGTGTTTATGTGTCTATGTGTCCATGTGAGTCTAAGGGATATTCTACTTTGATACCATCTGATCTATCTATTCCTGCAATGAAACCAAAAGCTTTAAATAGCAGTGTCTGTCTCTTTAATATATACGAAAGGACGAGGGCTAGTATAACCTTTTTTCCTGGTTGGAAGGTTGAGCAACAATACCCATCCTCATCCATCCGCTGTATGATCAAGTATCTCCTTTCTCTATTTTATGTCTAGCACTTCTGTTTGGTTTTCTTTTTTTCTTTTTGTTTTCGAGACGAAACGGGAAGTGACTTTGAAAGAAATCAGTTGGTTCCCACATGACACGATTTGAAATCTATCCACATTGCCCTATCCCGCACCATTCTTACAGAAGAGGTAAGACTTTATACTCCTTTACAGGTAGTTCCAGACTGGTGCCACGAATCTGGTAAGCTGAGGATGAGGGTCTAGCTGTTGTCGTCCATTGAATGATGCGACATCCAGAGCATGGGATATTTTTGTGTGAGACTGGCATGCAGCAACTTGGATAAGCACCAGATTCATCCCGCGCATTATAGCACCATTGCGCAATGAAGAGAAAGCTGTGTGTGGGTGGTATGCTTCCGGAAGACGCGGAAGACTCGACAAGAAGTGCTGGGGATCCAGGTAGGTAAGCTCCCCAGTTCTTGGCCTTCCAGCGCTATCGACACACGGTCTCCCTTCGTCGAGTTGTATTGGTTGAGCTTGATGCCATGACATCTGCACCAGTTGCTTCGCCCAGATTCGCACCCACGTGGGCTCGCCATCTGTACGACCGCAGCAACGGCACCGCGAAGCTCGTGGTGCGCACGACCCTGCAAGCGCGGATGCTCGAGAGCTGCGAGAACTTCCTGGCGGGCTTCTTCGGGCTGCAGTGGCGCGACCACGCCCACATCCTGGCCACCATCGACCCGGCGACCACGGGCGAGTCCGCCTGCACCAAGGCGTCGGCGACCATGATGGAATCCATCCAGCTCCCATTGGGCACCTGGATGGCGACCTATCTCGAGGCGCGCACCGCCGAGCTGCGGCGGCTGACGGGGAGCTACAACTGGACGGTGACCGACACGTACCACGCGCAGGCGCTCTGCCCCTACGAGACCATCAGCCTCGGCTACAGCGACTTCTGCCAGCTGTTCACGTACGACGACTGGGAGAATTACGCCTACCTCATGGACCTCGAGTTCGCGGGGCTCTCCGGCTTCCACAGCCCCACCGGCCGCGCGCAGGGCATCGCCTTCGTCGAGGAGTTCCTGGCGCGCGTCGAGGGCCGCCCGCTTGACGTCCCCGCCAACACCACCGGGGCGAACGTGACCATCGACACCAACCCCGTCACCTTCCCGCTCGACCAGAAGCTGTACCTCGAGTTCACCCACGATGCCAACATCGTCTCCGTGTTGACGGCGTTCGGGCTCACGCAGTTCGCCGACCCCCTGCCCCTCACCGGACCCACCAAGGACCAGCAGTTCCACTCCAGTCGCCTCGTGCCCTTCGCGGGCCGTCTGAATATCGAGATCATCAGCGCCCCGCACAAGGTCTCGACCAGGCGGTTATCGTCCAGGGCCACCAGCAAAAACGGCGGTGACTATGTGACCGGCAGTGGCCCGACGCAGTATGTGCATTTCGTACAGAACCAGCGCACTATCCCGCTCCACGCCAGCTTTGCGGAGTGCGAGTACCGCGAGGACGGCTGGTGTGAGCTGTCGACCTTCTTAAGGATTCAGAAGCAAAGTCTGGCGAAGGCGCAGTATCACCATGCCTGCTTCGGGAACTGGACGATGAAGGGTTGGGGCGCTGTTACCAACGGGGTTCCTGCATGAGTACTAGGTAGAGAGGTAGTATACCCTCTGCACCGTCACGATCCCATAGAAGCCCTGCCCCACCACTTGTGGCGGACTCGGCAAGGCATATTCCCCTATATACCAAATTTGTCGCTACTATGTACCATCACCTTAGCCAGAAGAATACAGCATTCCAGCCTCGGAGTTCTTGCGTCCACATCCTGCAAGAAACACCGGCTCCCAGCGGAGAAAAGCAGCTTGATCTGGCCTGTTCATCCGTCGTATCCTGCATACAATAGGGCGATCGCCCCGTTGATATAGAGTTTAAGTAGCACGGTGGGGTGCGTATAGCCTAGTTGGTAATTCTTGATTCATCCAACTGTTAATTCCAATATGGTTGTCAAACCCGGGTGATCAATTGACAAGGGTTAGAGTCAGTCAGTGGCGTTCTCCCTTAGTTGTGAGCACACTTACTATCTACCAAGATCCCGCTCGAGAAACAGTACTGTGTACCATTTACTCAATCTGAGGATCGTAATCTTATCTTATCATGACATCGCATACAGTAACTTAGTAGCTTATGCTCAAGCTGCACGTGATGGAGATGACCGGGCGGGGGCCACCGGAGGAGCGGGGGCCGCGGGGTTGCAAAAAAAAAAAAGAAAAAAAGAAAAAAAGAAAAAAAAAAAACCTGTGTTGATTGTCATCACTCAGAGAAGCGATGTGAGGAAGAATTAGACAGAGAGTAGAGAAGAAGATTGAGTGAATGATTTAGAGAAAGGGCTCTAGCCAACTGGCCTAGCCTGGAGAGGGGAAGCAATTGCCGGTCTCGGCAGTTGTCCACGTTTGGGGCTTGGCTTGCCGCTTGCTTGCCCGTTTTGAGAAATTGCCCTTCTCGGTCCGTGGTGTGGGCTTCCCAGTTAGGTGAAATGCACGTAACTATATCATATATCATGGCATTTGAAGGGACGAATTATCGAAACGGACGGAGCTGAACTTCGAACCCCGCGATGATTGATTCATGAACTTGTTAAGCCTAATAATCATTCAGCACCTTGACATCCAATTACCACGTATCACGTCCACTCATTGTCTAATACAGAGCCAGCAAACGAAAACTGCTGAGTGACCACTCATTTGCACAACGGTCCAGAATGACTATCTCTCGGGAAATAATCGCCATTGACAGACACTGCTGATCATGATTCAGAGAGGTGATGCAATTCCGACCGGAAATCCGGGGGTTGAAACTGTATTTCTTCTTAGGGTTGCGAGAACCAAGGATTCGACAACTCTGCTCCCGGTGGTAGACTCGCATTGCGCATGCTGATTCGGCCCTTGCTCGGAGTCAGCCTACCAACTTGACCCAGTGCCACTGATCACTCTCCCTCCCCCATCAGCTGATCTCCCTCGATGGCAAAAAGTAAGGAAGGCTCCCGGCCGAGGCATGGACTTGTCCTCCTCGCCTTACAAAAAGATGACGCTCGCTGTTCGCTCATCGCTTGGTATATGTAAAGCATCCAGACCGGGCGGAGGAAGCCCGCGGTGAGACAAGAGACGATACAGAGAGCCCCAAAGCGATGTGCATAGACGTCCTAATCAATCACGCAAAGCAAGAGTCAGCACCAAATCCCCCACGATGAAGACAGCGGCGCACCGCAACCCCGCGCGGCTTCATGACGAACCTGTATGACATCCCCGCCGGGCTGGTCACCGGCATCGACGACAGCGCGCTGGCGGCGCAGATCATCGTGGCCGTGATCCTGGCCCTTGCGTTCTACAACTCCGTGGAGCTCGTCGTCCTGATCTTCCTCACCTTCAAGCAGTACCGCGGCCTCTACTTCTGGTCGCTGCTGGTCTCCACTGTGCTGGGCGTCATCCCCAGCGTCGTCGGCCCCGTGCTGCACTTCTACTCGCTCGGCCCGCTCCTGCTCGCCCTGCTCATCTCCAACATCGGCTTCTACGCCATGGTGCCCGTGCAGTCGCTGGTCCTGTACTCCCGCCTGCACCTGCTCCTCCGCAACCCGCGCCGCCTGCGCCAGATCTTCTACCTGATCCTGCTCACCACCGCCATCCTGCTGCCCCCGACCACCGTCACCACCTACGGCTCCGCCTTCGTGGCCACTCCCCCCTGGAACGCCGCGTACCAGGTCATCGAGCGCGCCCAGGTGACCGGGTTCTGTCTGCTGGAGCTCCTGCTCTCCGCCCTGTATATCCGGGAGGCGGTCCAGGTGCTGTGGGCGGGCGATCCCGCGCTGCTGCGCCGACGGCGCGAGTCCGGGCAATCCGACGGGGCTGGCGGCAGCGGTAGCGGCAGCAGCAGCGGCAGCGGCGCCGGGAATGTGATCTACCAACTCGTGGCCATCAACTTCGTCATCATCGCGCTCGATGTCGGCCTGCTCGTGCTGGAATATGTCGGGCTCTACTATCTGCAGGTCGCGTTGAAGTCGCTGGTTTACAGTATCAAGCTGAAGCTGGAGTTTGCCGTCTTGGGCCGCCTCATCACCCTCACGGGCCGGCATGTCCATCGCGAGGCGGAGGTCGCAAGATTTGAAGAGCCGGCGAGGGTGCCGGACTTTGTCGGGGCGGAGTATGCGGCGGTCGATTTCACGCACCCTGTCCGGACATCGAAACCATCGATGTCCTCGGGGTGAGGGAGCGGAGGTGCGCTCGGATCATATAAGTACCATCCAGTCACCTCCATCTAGTTAGTCTATGCCTTGTAACTTTCGATCGAAAGACCATACTTCTGTGATATTCGTTACCGTAGGTAGGAAGAGCTGCATACGTAGATAATTAGCTCGGCTGTGATGTCCATTGTGAAGTTCCATCCGCCTGCCACCTTCTCTGGGTCTTACAAATAATGACATTGAGTCATAGTATGATAGAGCAATCAATCCTTTCCGGTGCGCCCCACAAGGCCCGTGATTCGAGACAAAAATCATAGATTGAGAACGGATCTTAAGATTCGATTCTAAGTTGAACCCAAGGTCAAGAAATCTAACAATCTCATTGTGAAAGAAACGATGACGAGCTTGTTGCGACCAATCCTCCGTTCTCGCTAGATGTACTCTAGCATTTCTTGCACTGGGATCAATAAACCGTAGTCCTGTAGTGAAGCTCTCTGTGCAACGTGTATTCCCGATGAGTAGCTCTCATGATTATGAGATCAACTTAAGAGAGATATGTACTAGTCAACAACGCTGTCCACTACGATATCAGCTCGAGCTTCAGCCGCCAAATTGAACAAAAGGCTTACCTTGCTTGATATACTTCAGCCTGTCTCATACTTAGTAAACAACAAGCGTCCTATCTTTCCCGGAACCAAGTTTGCTAACCACACAGGTCCAGCATACGGGTCCATGAAGTGGTAAACAGATGCACTGATACTTACTAGAAGACGCCAGGCTTATCGCAGCTAATCGGACCATCCACTGCCAACTGCGAGAGCCGTCGGATATCGCCGGCGTGGAACGCAAGACAAGTGTCCCACTGGGAGGATCTAGAATTTCCTCCCAGCAGTCAATCGAAACCATGGCAGCATCCGCAGCTGCAAAGTTCATGTTGTGTGAGCACGTGCTCTCCGACAGAGGATGCAGCAACATCTGGGCATCCTTCAGCCCCTTCAGGATATCGATATCACCCACCCACTCTCCACCGTCGTTGACGGATATGGTGGTCTCCAGATAGTAGGCTTCCAAGCTTCGATAGCTGGATGACCCTAAGCTCACGGGCCCCTCCCATCCGGTAAAGGACAGGTGAAGTGAAGTGCCGTCGAATTTCCCACCGACCGGGTCGCCGTCGAACGGACAATGGTTGATAAAACGCCACCGGTCAAGGCTGTGTTCTCGCATTGCGAGTTCGGGCGGCGAAACCAAGAGAGCAATGCCTGGCTTTCCCACATTTCCGATTACGTGGGAAACGGCGCAGGACGAGCTTCCTCCCGGAAGGGTTGGGTCGCGTAGAAGCTGCTCGGCAATGAAAAGAGAGTTACCGCTCGATATTGCGAGGACGGCCGCAAGCTCTGAAGTGTCCACGCTGATGGTGCCTGACTCAAATTGGAGGATTGCTGCAAATGCATGCTCCCGGGATAAAGCGGTGGGGTAGACAGAGTCCTGAAAATATCCCTCGCGAGCTTGGTGCTCGGCGAGAGGGCCCGACATATCGAGCTCATGGATAACTGACTGTACCCATTTCCAGGAGTACACGGAACTCTTAATTACCCCCATGGACACTGTAGCCTGGGGTAGATAGCACTTGTAATAATCAACTACGCGCCCGAGTGCGAGAAGGGAGTTTTCGTGGAGCGGTTGAGAAGACCCGAAGTGACTCAAAAGCTGCTGGGCCACTGTATCGAGACTTAGAAGATTTTTATCAAGCAGGTCTTGAACCATCGACAACGGGACTATGCTGGGAAATGTCTCGGTCTGGGCAGGGCATCGGTTGGTTTGTTTTCTGTAAACGGCTGCAAGGTTGTGGTCCCCGAATGCAAAGTCGAACAAGACAGACTGACCGGCCTGAGGACTATCTTCCAACAGCTCTGCAAAAATGTCTTCGTATACACCGGGTGTAGCGGCCTGAACAGCATGGCCTTTCGATGCCGCGAGGGTAGCGATGCAAACCCAGTTTTCTCCTGGCGGGACCTCAAGGCATTCGATCATGTCTTCGTCCGGTGTTTCACAGTCGTCGCGTTTTCTTTTCATACCACCATGTACGACATCTACACGTCCAACTGTAATCTGTGAATAGGCCCACGAATTGGACCGGGTCCGGAAGCGAATAACATATTCAGAAGAGTTGAGCTGATACTTGGCACATAGTGTACGGAGGATGTGGATCCGTTCCCCTGGAACTTTAACCATGCGCAGAAGGTGCTGGAGATTCGCTAGACCGAAAAATGGGGGCATCGAGCTTTGTGTGTTTCCGATCCATGATCTCCCATAGTTGGCACCGTATCGCATCAGCTGCATTGCCGTTTTCCGGTCATTCAAATCGTTTGAGAGTATCATCTCTATGCCATCCTTAAGAGGAAAGATTAGCTGTAGTAATCTCATCAGATCTCTCAGAGATTCCGGGCTATCTTCTATGAGGCCTACTACACCGTAGTGAGATAGGTCTTCGGGGAGCTCTGCTGGCTTTTCGGCGGTTCGACACAGCCTCGCCCGATAGATATGATGGAAGAGCTTCCAGAGTGACCTCAGAATCTTTGCAGCAGGAGTTGCATCATCGCATGATCCCAGAGAAGCGCCAAGTGCCAAAGCCTGTAGTTGCTCTACTGAAATCCTCGAGTCGTGCATCGTGGACCGCTCTCGTTGAACGGTGCCATAATATCGGAGACTTGCTAGTGGTAAAGACCAATACACCCCATCTGCATGCTGGTCAAGCTGAGGAGCAATCGATATCGTGACGATCCCGCCCTCTTTGACTAAGGGGTCTTTCTGACGTATCTCTTTTGTAGTTGAGCCAAGTACGACGAGGTCCGGGTAGAGATGCCACGACGTTAAGCCGAGCAGAATTCCCCCATCTGTTATTCTCTGTGGCTCACCCTTGATCAACTTCTCCAGTGTCGTCAGCGCGCGATTGAGGTTAAGCAGTACACTGTCATAGCAATTGACTTTTTGGAATGATCCTTCATCCGACGTTGCTTGGGCTTTGACTGCGACGGAAAGATTGTTCACAATCAACTGCACTTGGATCTGCTCTTTCTTTCGTGCTTGATCGGCGACCTGTAACCACGCCCGCGCACTGGAATCCCAGCTTGCCAGCAAAGTGCCATCAATATCGTGAGCAGCAGCCAACTGAGCCAGATAATTGTCCACGATGTCGGGTGACCGGGCCTGGCTCCTAATAACCGCTTGGCGATGAGTGACCAATTCTGACCAGATGGCTGTCGCTTCCTGGGGAGACCAGATGCGAGCCAGCATACAGGCAAGAAGATGTATGCGGAGCACCGACTTCCCACTTGTAGCGCTGGCCCAGATGGTCGTGGAGTCAATGCCCAGATGCGTGCCAAAGAAGCCATCGACGATATCTTTCGGGCTCGGCACTCTTTGGGTGGTTTCCTGTACAATTTCGCTGGCACGCGTGCCATATGCCTCCAACAGAGCGGGGACCTCGGGTAAAACATCATCAAATAGCACACCTAATCGTCGGGCAAGAATATGGAAGGAGCCATCCTCTGCGGACTGTCGTCGGGCCTTGGAGAGTTGCTTTCCCAGGGGTTGGAGCTCGACGGGCGCTTCGACTTTGACCAATGAGAAGTCAAAATTTAGATGCGCAAGAGCAATGTTAGACTCGGCAACCGCATGCAACGGCGTAGCCACTATGCTCTGGATGGAAGCTGACATCTTGATGGATGATTTGAGGATGGCAGGAGTGAGGACGGTCACCGGTCGAAGTAAGGGAGTGCAGCTTCGGGGTCATTGGCGCCTAATCCTGCCAGCCTTGTGGTTTACCCCATTTGGAAATCGGGGATTGCCGCGGCGCCGGCGCCACTACCTGGCAGCTCAGTGGCTTATTCATGGAATAACAGTATCCTTGGACATTGTTGAGGATTGAAGTATTTATATATGATTTAGATATTATAACACAATCTAGGACTGGTTATTGCAGCTGGATGGATGAATTTGATAGTGATTCTGGGGAAATAAGCCATGAGTGTCGACCGCCTTTCATGCTTGACGGCAGCCACTCTTTGTCATGCCATCACGTGGTCATCATAATCTATAAGATACTGTTGAGGTTTCACATTAGCATAATCATGATCATAAGGTCTTCTCCGGTATCGGAGGAGCGGCCGAGACTGCCGGCAGCGGACTAGACTCCGATCACCGCGGGACAAACAAGCCTTCCAAGCATCGATGCCAAGCTTTCAACCTTGTTTCCTTCTCTTTCTCCACCACAAGTTCTATCCATGACTCCAACTGTCTGCCCGCATTCACCAATCATTCAGGATTTCCCCTTTCCTCCCCCACATTCATTGCAAGACGGGCCACATAGGACCGGTACCTAAAGTAGCCCATTGCGCAAGCCACCTTCGTCATTTACAATAGGGCTGGGTCCGTGTTGGAAACTCTCAATGGCTCCCCGCAAAAGCAAGGCCTCCGTCTGGACCGCAATTAGCGTCATGATCGGGATCTGCAGCAAAGTTCCTGGTGATCATTTCCTGTTCCGCTTCGAGATCATCCCCCGTTCCGTTGACTTTTTGTTTAAGACGTTGCGGAGGATGCAGCTTCGAGTTTAGTCTCCGCTGCTGCCGCGTCACCAGTCTCTACATCTCTACACCGCAGCATATGCTGCTGTATGCTATCATGAGGTTCACCAACAGTGGCCTCCACGGCCTATATATACCATCATACGAATGGCCAGCTTTGATATTGCAGGCATCTTTCAATCATCAGCCGTCTGTTCTCCTCTGGTCGGGTCGTCTGCCAAATTATCCAACATGTGGTTTGCGAATGTGGCTGTGGTGACAGCCTTGGTCGGTTCGGCGGCGACGGCGGCAGCCAGCCCGGCGAAGTCATCCAACTGCAAGGCGGCCACTTTTCAAAAGTACATTGATGCCAACGGTACGCACGCCAAGGTGCAGTGGGCAACCTACATTCCGGCCAATGGGACGTTCAATCCGATGAACTACACCTCCTCCTCTGAGTATCCCACCAACCTACCGGAGGGGTGTGGCGTGCAGATCAACGTTCCTTCGGAGGGCAACTCCAGCTACCTAGTCGGCCTGATCTTGCCGTATGATTGGAATGGTCGTCTGCTGTATGTATCACCAGATCATCTTTGGATTCCTTACTGACTTGCTCATAGCTCGGCTGCTGCGGGTGGCGGCATCAACTGGGTGGACATGGGCACTGGCACTCACTACGGCTTTGCGACTCTGTCGAGTAACCTAGGCCATGTCGGTATCGACACCGAAGGGACCTGGGCCATTGGCCGACCTGAGGCGGTGGTCGATTGGGGCTACCGAGCCTGGCACGGGGCGACCGTCTTAGGAAAGCTATTGATTCAGAATTGGTATGGCTCGGCCGCCAAGTACAGCTACTTCTATGGGTGCTCGACCGGTGGCCGACAGAGCATGAAGAACATGCAGGAGTACCCGGAGGACTACGACGGAATCCTCGCGGGCGCCCCGGCCTGGTGGACGACGCACCAGCAGCTGTACAACCTGAAGCAGACCACCTACCAAGCCCCGGCCAATTCCTCGCACACCATCCCGGAGGCGATGTTCGATGTCATCGCCGCCGAGGTGTTGAGGCAGTGTGACCCCCAGGATGGCCTGGTCGACAACATCATCTCCGACCCGGCGGGCTGCAACTTCAACCCCAACGTCCTGATGTGCAATGCCACCAGCGCGGCGGACGAGTGCCTAGCTGCGGCGCAGCTCTCCACTCTGTACAAGATTCACAACGACTGGGTCGATGTCAACCAGACCTACGTCTATGGCCACATGTGGCTGGGCAGCGAGTCCTCGTGGCTGACCGGCAACATCGGGCTGGGCGAAGACAGCACCATCGACCAGCAGTACTGGTACCCACGCGACCTGATGGGTCTCTCCGACTTCGTGTGGCAGGATCTGGACTACAGCACCGTGCAGCTCGCCGACCAGCTGAACCCGGGCAACGCGACCGCCGACCGATTCGACATCAGCGCCTTCCACAACCGCGGCGGCAAATTCCTGCACTACCACGGTCTGTCGGACTCGTACGTCTCCCCGGATGCCAGTATCTACTACTACGACCAAGCCTCCAGCGCGCTGAAGCCCCAGGGCGTGGAGATGGATGATTTCTACCGCATGTTTTTGATCCCTGGCATGGAGTAAGTTTTTCCACCGTTTCTTTCTGTCTGATCAACTCCTAGATTGCGGCTCCCATGAAACGACTGGCTAACTGTCATTGAAAAGGCACTGCTACTCGACCCCGGATATCATGAACGCCCCCTGGTACATTGCCGGCGCAGACCAAGCCGCCATGATCAACACGGGCACGTACAGTGTCCCCGGGTACCGGGACGCCAAGCACGACATCATTCTCGCCATGATGGCCTGGGTGGAGAACGGGACCGCCCCGGACAGTATCATCGCCACCAAGTGGAAGAACGACACGACGGCGACGGAGGTCCTGCGCCAGCGGCCCGTGTGTCATTACCCCTACCAGGCCCAGTATAACGGGACGGGTAACCCGGATGAGCCCACCAGCTGGAGCTGCAAGCTCTTGTACTAGAAGTGTCGAAGGAAAAGGGAATTGGAAAGAGGTCTTTGACCGATTCGAAATGAAGTCAGATAGCAAGATACCTTTCAAGACACGAGATATTCCCTGTATTTGTTCCTATGATAGTTAGCCATGAATACATCAATGCGGCCGACAGGTTATCGCATCATGCAGCCTAGGCTTAGAGACAAGAGCAATGTGATCAGCCCAAACCGTAAGGCAATTTTGGCCAGAAAGTTTTGCACACTCGGAGAGTATATCTCGGAGTCGGTGCCTGGATTCACTGCCGACAATGACAGAAGCCCGGCAAATGCAAGCTTGCCGGGAGCAATCCCGACATCGACGCCCATGCGCAGCACCGCGCCCCAGCACTCTCTATCTATTGACAGTGACCCGGTATGCCATGGTGGATGATTGTCTACGCAACCAACTCCTGCAATCCATGCAATACAATACCTCCTTAACCCAACGCCCAGTATTTCTCTGAAAATCCCGATTGACACGGGATCATTGCCCTTCTCTGTGTCGCGTCTTGCGGTTCAAGAACACACCATCAAGCAAACATTGTTCCCATATCAGCGCTATCTCATGGCAGATCAAATTACGCCCCGTGCGAGCTTTGCTAGCTCTCCCCTAACACCTCCGACTGACGGGAAAACCGCGTCTAATATACGCTCAATCATTAACGGATTTCAAAGCCATTACAGAGGATCCCCACCGACTCCTTGGCTAGTTTGCCCTCTTAAAACACGAGAAGTACGAGAGCGTACGGCAGCTCTGAAGGTCTGATACGAGCCTATCAGACAAATTCACCTCGCATCCCACGGCCACAACTTATCCGCCTTCTCAACCGTCATATTCTCATCCCCCCTCTCCTCCGCTTCCCGAGCCGTCTCCATCCACTGCTCATACGCAGCCCGATGGGCCTCCCGCGCCGCCTCCCATGCCTCATTGGGAACCCACCCATCCGAATTCGTATCCAAGGACTTCATAAGCCAGACCTTCAACTTCTGCACTGTCTCGAAGTCCTCATAGTCCCTGGCATGCCGAGCCAGCTCTTCCTCCGTCGGTACATACGGACACGAGCCCTGTAATCCGAGCTCTTGCCATCGACCCGAAAGCTCAATCAGCTCCTGCCGAACCGCCGCAGCACTATCTCTCCATGAGGTGTGTGCGGAATGGAAAAGTCGGAATAAGGTCGGGTCTTGGAGTCGGGCGGGTCGGAGCTTTGGGACGAGGCCTTTGATGCATACGTCGTATGTCTGGTGGCAGATTGCGGCGTCTTTGCGTTCTCTCGCTCGCTGTGCTTCGGATTTCTCGTCCTCGAGTGTGTCCTCGTCTTCTGAGTCAGGGGGCGCTGCAAAGTCTGGCGTCTCGTTTTCAGAGATGAATGCCGGCTCGATGCTGGCCGTTTGCCAGTCTATGAGACCGGTGATGACCGTGGGGTCGTCGCCGAGACGTAGATGTTCCTCTTGTGGAAGTCGGGGTGCAGGAGAGTAGGCCTAGCGGCGTTTTGGATACGTGTGTCATCTAGTAAACTTTCGAGGACATCTTTGCTCGTTTGCAGTAATTGTTGATGTTCATGAACCTGTCCTCGGTAGGAGAGAACACCTTCGCTAACGGACTGCTCTCGTGGGATCCGAGCACGTCCCGTGTCTATTAAGCCAGAGCCAAAATTTCTGAGGTCGTTCCCTTGATTTAAATGCTTTTCGTTAGCCAGTCATCGACGAAGCATAGAGAGCACTGTATTCGAAGGAAAAGAATAAAAGGAAGAAAGAAGGTAAAAGATAGGAAAGTGGTACATGGGACGTGTTAGGGGTGCAGGCAAAAACTTCACACTTACATGGACCGCAATTTGGACTGGAACCGCCATACAGCTCACGTTCACCAGGGTTGCAATTCCAGTAAACAGGGCTGCAATGAGGCCCGACACAGTACCCTTCTTCAAAAGGGACCTTTTTTTCCGATGGCAGCGGCGCATCCGAGAAGTATAGACTGCCATATGCTGGAAAGTCCAGAGCTGCCATCTTTCGAATCGCTAGCGAAAGCGCCTTGGTGCACAACATATGCTGTTCCGAGTTCATTGCAGCCCATCTTTGGTGCAACTGCTCCCCCGCAACATGTTCTTGCACGATGTACTCGTTGCCGACTGGGTTTGAGGAACTGTCGTTCCACTCCAGGACGTTCGGAATCGCAAGGTTGAGTTTAGACCGCACTAAGGGCCAGGTAGTTAGTCATGTGCCATGTAGTATATTCAGAGCCAGTTCAGAATCGTACGATAGGTCATTGTCGCCACCTCAGAATTGGTTACCAGCCCAGGGGGCCCAGCAATGGGAGTGGGCAACCTTGCGACGATACGAGTTCCAGTGTCCATTCGGAATATGAACACTCGGTTGAATCCACCCTCCTTCTTTTCACACTCGATGATTGTTGTGGCTCCTGGGCATAGACCGATAGCTCTTTCACACAAGGCCGAGAAATCAAACCGGATGTAGCGGGAATTGCGCTCGAGCTCGTCGCGATTGAGCCATCTTCCACTGGTGTATCTGTAAGGATCCGGCCCTGGAAAGACAGTGTCAGGAACAGATACGCTATTAAGCTAGCAATATGAAGACAGAAGACGCCCACACTTCGCTGACTCGGGCGCTTTCGAACCCGTCCCGGCGGCAGACCCGACAGGAGATCTCGTACCTGCGCTAGGCTTGCTGCCCATGTGGGATAGCTGTCTTTGATGGGACCTGGATACAGCGAATCGTTGTAAGACGGAGGACCGAGTTCCGATGCATGTCAAGATTCTGGGATTCATCACAGCCGGGCATAAATTACTTCAATATTAGGGCATGATTGGAGGTGAACACAGAGCAACGTTGAAGGAAGGACGAGCGGGGGCGCGTCTTGGTTACCGCCTTCCACTTTCCACTTCGATGTGGATTCTTGCCGCCCACTGAAACTGTCTGTTTGTGATTTACATAGAATCAAACATTATCTCAAAGTTAAGATCTTTTAGGTATTTACTTCTTGGAACTGGCTAAAGACACCTCGCTGGATTCCAAAGCCACCTGGCTAAGGTCCAAAGTAGTAAAGTGCCCGAATACCGCGCTAGTCGCGATTAAGGGTGCATTTGTTTTTGTATGTAAAATTATATAGGAGTGCAAATGCAGGCCTCTCACCGCCTAAATAAGCAAGCCGGCCAGCCCGGCCGCCCTTATATGGCTGCCCTCGCCTGGCTGTCCTCGCCTGGCTGCCCTCGCCTGGCTGCCCTCGCCTGGCTGCCCTCGCCGCGGCCACTGCAGTGGTATATATACTCTTTTGTTAAATTTGTTATTGAGTATATTATCAAATTCCGAGTTAAAATCTGTGTTAAAAACAGTGTCAAGATCACTGCTGATATCGGCCATATTGGCGGTGGTGGTGGTGGTGGTGGTGGTGGCAGAGGTAGTGGCAGAGGTAAGGGCCGGTGGGCAGGCCGATATGCAGTGTGCGGAATAGGGCTAATTCTGCCGGTTTTTTATTTAGCCTACACTTGTATTTGTATATAAAAATCTAATGCACCTTCCTATTTAGAAAGGTGGGCCACGACCCACCGCCTCCACACCGCCAAACCGCATAACGTTAGCCAGGTGGCTTTGGAATTCTGCGAGGTGGCTTTAGCCAGTTCCTTACTTCTTATCTGTATTAAATAGACAGGTTGTATTCTGCTCTGAGAAGTTACTACCAGAAATATATTTGGTATAAGAAGCTTCCTACTAGCTAAAGCTGTAAGCTTCTGTACTAGAACTGTTACAAGGGCATTGGAAGAAGGCCTTTGGCTGATCTGAATCAAAATTAAATCGCAAGGATAAATAACTTAGAAGACAGTTCTTGTACTAAATTATTGCGAAGAAATTCATGCTGGAATCTTGGGTTGGAAGTGCTAGAGTCAGAATTGATGAAGGGGGCATTCCGCCTTTTTATCCCTCTTCTTTCGGCCTACCGTATCTTATCAGTCTGATATCCGTCCTTAGCCCCGAGTTGAATTATGTTACAGGCAGTCGGGTTTAGCCTTTCCTGTTTAAGACCCTCTTTGCGAGCTGTGGGGAGAATGGCCAGATTCTGCCGCTTCTGATTGGTGATTTGTGCCCAGTATGCCGGCTTTAGTAGTAGTTCAGAATCTCAGTCCGAATCTTAGTCTTCCATCTTCATAACCATAACCCGGGCGTACGTAGCACGATCCACTGGAAGCTCTCCGGTCTGCACTGTAGATCATCTTAATCACAGACGATTATACCTGCAGAATTCGGTCATAGCTCTCATCTCAATGACTTAAAAGGGGCGGATTGTCCCCTGTTTCATAGGACACTTCACAGGGCACTGAGGCTTGGATCCGGAGACCACTGCACCACTGCAATCATTGAGCCACGATGCGCCTCTTACTTGCTGCTACGCTTTCAGCCGTGGTCGCCGTGCACGCGACTACTCTTGAGGATGTGTGCACTCCATCCTACGTGAAATCCAAGTTACCGTCCGATTCCGTGTACCCAGGGATCACCCTCGACCGTTCTTTCGTGGAAGCCAATCCGGTCTACAACTCGACGACGAGCGGTTCCGCGATTTTTCCAACCCAGAGCATCGACTACTGCAACGTGACCCTGGCCTACTCGCATGATGGCCGCAACGACACGGTCAAGCTTCGCTTCTGGCTGCCCCGGCCGGATCGGTTTGAGCGGAGATATCTGTCCACGGGGGGTGCGGACTACTACATCAATCAAGGCGTCCAGCAGCTTCCCGGCGGGGTCATCTATGGAGCGGTCTCCGGTTCCACCGATGGAGGCTTTGGGAGCTTCGACACCGGGGTCGACGAGGTTCTCCTTCTGGCGAACGGCACGCTGAACCACCAGCATGTCTACATGTTCGGGTACCAGGCCCACCACGAACTCAGCACGATCGGCAAGAGCCTGACCCGGCGCTTCTTCAACATGACCGCGAGCGACAAGCTCTACGCCTACTACCAGAGCTGCTCGGAGGGCGGCCGGGAGGGATGGAGCCAGGTGCAGCGGTTCGGCGAGGAATGGGACGGCGCCGTCATCGGGGCGCCGGCCATCCGCTACTCCTTCCAGATGGTCTACCACCTCTGGGCCAACGTCGTCGAGAAGACCCTCAACTACTTCCCGTCGCAGTGTGAGATCGCCGCAATCGTCAACCAGACCATCCAGGCCTGCGATGGCTATGACGGCAGGCATGACGGGGTGGTGTCGCGCTCCGACCTGTGCAAGCTGCACTTCGATCTCAACTCCACCATCGGAGCGCGCTACTACTGCGCGGCTGAGGGCGACGTCCCGGTCCAGAACTCGACCATCTCCGCTGCGGCCGTCGAGGTCTTCCGCACGATCCTCGGGGGCATGAAAGATCTGCAGGGCAACCAGGTCTACCTGTCGTACCAGCCGGGGGCGCTCTTCTACGATGCGCAGTCCACGTACAACACCACGACCGGGCTGTGGGGACTGGACATCAATTCGTTCGGGGGCGAATACGTGGCCCGCTTCCTGGACCTGGTGGACGCCGATAACCTCTCGTCCCTGGACAACGTCACCTACGACACCCTCAAGGACTGGATCCAGCAGGGCTGGCAGATGTACGAGGATTCCGTCCACACCGCGTGGCCGGACCTCACCCCGTTCCACCGGGGCGGCGGCAAGATCCTGCACTACCACGGCGAGCAGGACGGGAGCATCCCCACCGCGTCGTCCGTGCACTACTACGAGTCGGTCCGCCGCGTCATGTACCCCGATCTGGCCTACAACGCGAGCACCGCCGCCCTGGGCGATTGGTACCGCCTCTTCCTCGTCCCCGGGGCCTCCCACTGCATGAACAACGACCTGCAGCCCAACGGGCCGTTCCCGCAGACCTCGCTCGCCACCCTCATTCGGTGGGTGGAAGAGGACCTCGTCCCGGTCACTTTGAACGGGACCGTGCTCAGCGGGAGCTTCGAGGGCCAGGAGCAACAGATCTGTGCGTGGCCTCTGCGTCCCATGTGGTCTCGCAATGGCACCGAGATGCACTGCGAGTATGACCAGGCGTCGCTGGATACCTGGACCTGGGAGTTCGATGCGTTCAAAATGCCGGTCTACTAGACTATCGGTCGTTCACCGGTGTTCACCTCACTCTTCATTCGGGAGATGGAGTATGCGCATGTGGCATTGGAACATGGAGGCTGGAAACGTTTGATCCCTGGTAGCCGATTTCTTGCAGATGTTTCCTTTCTCTTGTGCGGTGAGGAGTGTTTTTCCTCTTCCTGCTTGTAATGAAAAGTTTACTGCTATAGTCACATATGAAGGCCAAAGAAGACGCCTCAGATGTCCATCACTACGGCGAATAGAAAATGTTGGTCGAACCGAGATGTATAGTCTTCGAAATACTAGTCAAACTCAGAGTAGGGTTAGATATTCTTTGCCCCAAACAGAAATGATCAACACCTACCTCCGAAGCCGAAGGCTCGCAGCCCGGTACCCCGGGTTGCAGATCCACCGGCTCGGAATGCCGACCACCTCACCCTCTTGATGTTTCTGGCTCTCTGCGTGTGGTTTGTAATGCTTGCTAATCACCATCGCAGCGTTTCTCGGTTCAAAGGTACAGTACAGCAGTGGCTAAATCGGGATATAAGTCTCACCTGCAGTATCAGGAACTGGGTGGAACAAACCAGCAGAACGGAACCATAAAACATTACTTTGAACATCTCACGAGCAGAATGCCAACCAGCTACCTGGTCACCGGAGCCGCCCGAGGTCTTGGAGTATGTTTCCTCCCACGGGCCCCTCCTTACATCACCAAGACTTTTGGTTTGGCCCTAACATGACTCTAGTATGCCCTCCTCAAGGTCCTAGCCGCCAAGCCCGAACCCATCGTTCTGGCCCTCGTGCGAAACAAGCAGGCTGCCGAGCAGCGTCTGGCGGCGGACAATATCACCAACGTCCATGTCCTTGTCGCCGACGTGACGGATGATAGTGCTTTGAAGGGTGCCGCTGCGGAGGCACGGAGTATCCTCGGCTCCCAGGGGCTGGGGCTGGATGTGCTCATCCACAACGCCGCTTATGTGAGCGAGCAGACAGCCCTAACTTCTATCAGTGATTAGTGTGTCTTCTTGCCGGTGTATGCCCGCCATTCATGACTGACATACCCTCCTGGTCTCCAGCGAGAACGACCCGAAGACAATCATCGAAGACACGCAGCGGAGTGTCGAGGTCAACGTCTTCGGGCCCCTGAAGGTGACCCTATCCTTCCTGGACCTCGTGCGACAAAGCCGGTTAAGAAAGGTCGTTGCGATCTCCAGCGGGATGGGCGATATCGGTAAGCGCCATTTATATACACACACACAACATGGTCAAAGCTGCTGCTGTGGTTACGACACACGTACTGAGAATTCCCAGATATGATTAATGAAATCCAGCTCGCCAACGCCGCGCCGTACGCAATCAGCAAGGGAGCGTTTAATGTCCTGATCGCCAAGCTCAATGCCGCATACGCAGGGGAAGGCATCCTCTTTATGTTGATCTGTCCGGGGCGGGTGGATACTCTGGAGGGGCCAATGCCGGAGTGTACGTTTTTTTTTTCTCTTTTTTTTTTTTTGGGACTCGCTTTTGTCCTCGCTATGGTTTAGCTCAGTACTAATGGTTTTTGTGTATAGTGCAGGAGCCGATCCTCTCTCGCGTGAAAGGAATCGAAGCGAAGTTTGAGGCGTACATAGGGGCTAAGGTTGTTGCCATGCGGCCGGAGGATGCTGCAAGGAGTGTGTTGGCCGCGGTTGACCGGCAGTCCCTGGCGGGTGGGTTCGGGGGCTCTTTCTGGAGTCACAATGGGACCAAGAGGTGGTCTTAGGGGTGATGAACTGGTTGGGATGTGCTGAGCTCGCGTTGGCGGATCCAGTTGGGGATCAGTAGCTTCCTTTGATCGGCGAATATCTGGGAGAACCAGTAGGTGCCAGTTTATGAATGTGAACTCTGATTATACATACGGAAGCCTTGAACAAAGTTACTTTGGACTATAGCTAAGGCCGCTTCTGGTTCTTGGGTGACTTTATAAGCTAGGTACAGGATCTGCTGTGTGAAGGTTGTCTCGGGTACCGTACCCAGACCGTCCGTCCCGTCCCAATGGGGAGAATGTCTCGATTCAGGTATTGGGTAGATGCTTCCACGCTTACCTGCTATCTTAGATGATTCGGGGTGCTCCAGACGTTGAGCCCTCGTGTAGCTTAGGGGCTAAGACCATTTTATTGCGGCCGAATCACGGCCAACCTGGTCATGAACTTTTATTCATTGAGCTACAAAAGGCGTATTTTGGCTGATTCGTGCCGCCCACGGCCCAGGAACGTTGAATGCAAGTTTCCGCCTACCATTCTCTGTGTATCAAAGCTAAGGAAAGACCGAGTTTACAAAGTCTCGAACGATCTGATCCTCGCCGGTGAACCCCGCCTGTCCGATTGTCCGCAGAATCTCCTCGGCGCGCGCAATGGGCCCAGACGCAGCAGACACGTCTCGCCCCAGCCGACCTTGATCCTCTCCCGTGACCAGCTCCGGACGAGCGGGAAACCATTCGCGGACTTGATGTCGCAGATCGTTCCACGTGCGATTGACGTAGTAGGAGAAAATGCGCTCGTTCTCGATCGACCGGGACGCAACGGCCGCGACCAGGAGACGCGCCGTGTCCTGGACGTCGGTGATGAAGGCTTTCCAAGGAAAAGTCAGTAAGGATATGCTTTCCGCAGACAAGGCGCAATACCGAGGTCAAGACCGACTCCCTCCCATTCGCCGCGGAGGGCACGGATCAACTGCCCAGTCGAGGATGTAGGCCCGGTGTTGAGGTTGTTCACGTCCAGCACGCGCCCGAACTGGCCATCCGGGACAATGCAATTGGCCACGAAGGGCGGGTTGTTGCTTTGGACCCATCCCCAAAATGCCTGTTCGGCCAGGGTCCGGCCTGCACTGTAGACGGCAAGCTTGCGCGCAAAGGAGGCGTCCACCGGTCCGTCGCGGACTTGCTGGACCGCTTGGTGGTTGAAGGTGTCGACGCGGATGTCGTAGGGCTCGTTGTAGATGGTCGAGTGGACTGCTTTGGAGCTGGAGCTCAGAACAAAGCGCTGGACCCCGGCGCGAGCGGCGGCTTGGAGAGTGTTGACTACCCCTCGGATCAGAGGATCCACTACCTTGGTGGGATCTGCATCGAAGATGACGGGCATGGACCGGTAGATGACGCCCGCAGCTCCTGCATTAACCCGTCATATTCAATCATCATAGCCGGTCATCCACGGTTTAGGCTGTTAGGTGCTGTTACCCTTGAAGGCCTCCTCAAAGGCACCCTCTTCTTCAAAATCAGCCACTTGAACGAGCTCAAACTGGTCCGGCCACTTCGCATCGAAGAGCGCATGCATCCAGGTTCGATGGCGGTCAACATTGCGCACGGTACCGCGGACCCGGTAGCCAGCTTGAAGGAGCTTCTCGCAGGTTTCCGCGGCGATGTATCCATTGGCTCCAACCACCACGACCGTCGAGTCGATGGGAATTGCTCTCTCGGGAATATGCATCGTCGTCCTGCGAGTGGGATGTGCCGCAGAAGGGTGATATGGGTCCCACCATATTGGGAGTGCTCGATAATGCTTTTTATATCTCTCACTTGGGAGTCCTGTGAATGGAATCGCATACCGCATACCTGATCAATCTCATATTGGCCCAAAGCTTACAAATCGTGTTCCTGATATAGTAAGTCACAGCCACATGGTATCCGGGGATCATGCGTACACCTGGAACTCCGGGTTACGGACCTGCACCTAGAATTTGGTCAGGAATGAACAACTCGGAAGTCCGGGCCTAATTCGCAGTCTCCCTAGGGCTCTGCAATAGGGAGATATTGAACTTTGGATGTTGTTTAAGGTTTAAGATGCTCTATCCTAGTAGCATTATATGCGTAGCAAAGAACGAGAAGATGTAAGACTTGACATCAGAATAGCCAGGGACGATATAATACGAGGGCACACTGTGATTTCTGTAGCATGTCCTTAGAAATTGGTAATGCTCCACCTTGCGCCACCTATCGAGTTGAACGGCACACCTGGGCCGTCAGATACTCTTTGTAGGAGCGTGTTTTTGTCTTCCAAGTACCAGACGGATGTCGGCAAAAGAAGTTCCCTATTGCCTTCTATATATTGCGGACATGTGGAAGTCATTATGACCGGGTTGCGAAGGATCATGCGTAGCCTGCCAGGCTGTTCCTTAGCTTTTGGATCCGACTGAGTGTTGCTGGAGGTTTCATCATAGAAACCTTGGAATTGAGCGTCCGTATAGACGGACGGTAGTCTGCAAATAATACCTAGTTATTATTCCGACGATGGAAAGCCGTTGTGTGATCGACTGAGGGTGAAACAAGCTGAGCACTGGCATAACGCATTAATGACCCGCAAACGTGGGTAATGGACAATCTGTTGCATTTACTATATCACAGTCGTCAGCGGTGATCCTATTCCCACTCTACCAGAAGGGTAACTCACCGATCGACATCATGATCATCCCAAATTCATCCGCCTCCTCAAGCCACTTCTCCGCCCTCTCCTCCATCTTAATCCCCGGTCGGATCCGATCAAATTCACCCTGGATATATCCATGCCCATCCCATCTGGCAAGCCACCGGATGTACAGAGAATTCCACTCCTGCTCCGACTTCGCCTGCCAAAGTATCTTCGCCGCAGGCGCAGGCATGAACCCTACCTCGCGGCAATCTAGCGGCGGGGCGTTGTGGAAGACGGATAGTGCCCAGCGGAGGAGGTAGAGCGATAGGACTGCGCGTCGCTTGGAGGTGACGTGGACCCAGGCGGTCCAGGTGGGACGCATTGCTTCTCGTTCCTCCTGGAGGAAAAGGCCCGTGTTGGCGGCGTGGTTGGCCAGCTCTTGGATCTTGTGGAGGAGCCTTGGTGGGGGCAGCGTTGGGCGGGAGCTCTCGCCGGGGAAGAGGAGGATAATCAGGTAGATTACTACTGCTTGGAGTATTGCGAGAAGGGCGGCTTCGTCGAGGTCGTCGAGCTTCAGTCATCAGCCAACGATGGTTTCAGAGGTGAAATGTGCGCACGCACCTTGTTCAAGAGGCCGTTTACTTCGTTCAGGATCAGGCGGTGGACTAATTCCTCGGCTCCATGGCATTTCCCGTGCCACATTTTGACCAGTGTGAAGCAGTTGGCGAGGGATTGGGGTAGAGTCATACCATCGGCGATATAACTGTGGTGAAGGAACGGGGGCGTCTGAAAATCCCCTGCAAGCATTCTAGGCCAGGATCGAAGAACACGGAAGATGAACTCCATGCTGTGGTTCGCCAGCGCCGCTGCGGGGGATACTGAAGTTGGATCTGGTGAGAGCAGCGAGCCTGGATTCTCACCGATCAAACTAGTAGGGTATAATTGGGCATTGTCATTACGAACCAGAGCTGCGAGGTCGCGACGCGGGGACAGGGAAGAATTTACGTCAAGGGGAAAGGACAGGTCCCAAGGCGCAGGATCGGCAAGCAGGGCCTCGAACAGGTTTGACGAATCAGCAGACTGTGGCTCCGGTGGAGTTGATATGTTCACTTGCGACGCCAAAGTCGTCTGCTCCCTTTCTGGTGATGGAGAGCCAGATGAGTCCAGGAACGGGGTTGAGTATTGGCAGGATATCTGTCGCATAGAGCACCGCGAGCAGCTAGGACGCTTGAGATTACACCGCGTCTTGTCCACGACACATTGGCTACATGCCTTGCGCCGTACAGTCTGCGGCTGGGGTTGATTGCACTTCTTCCGGAGATGACGGATAAGCGAGGAGCCTGTTGATACTGCATATAAGAGAGGGCACCGGAGATAGAGCTCAAAGGGCCTCACGATGGGTGAATGTAGTGGTACAGAAGGGACACTCAGCCCTCTTCTCCACCGCTGCAGGCTCCATGTTTGTGATTGTGAAGACTTGATCTAAGATGGGAGATGGGAGATGGGAGATGGGAGATGGGAGATGGGAGATGGGGATCTGGACAACGATGCATAACTTACACTCACACTCAAGGTGGTGGAGTGGTGGATCCCGAACCCGGAACTCCGGGCTGAGCTCGGCTACTATGCCTTGATGGGAATAGCCTTGGCAGTTACCAACCAATATTACTATTTGTATGTACTATTTGGCACAAAGGTATTGAAGCTCTCCCGGGTTGGAACAAATTCTCTTTATCAAGCCAAGGATTATGCTATCGACACATGGTCATGGGGCAATCGACATAGTCCCTGAACTCAGTCGAGCACCTTCCATCTACCCAATTGGCGCTTCCATAATACCTAGTCCCGACATTACGGAACTCCGAGCTCCACTCAGGGCTACTAGGTAGTAGGTAGTATACGCGCCTGCCTGCCGTACTTTGAGGGCAATCCGCAGCCAGATAAAACCCGGTTCCATCTCCAAGCCCCCACGAATATGACCAAGTACAACATCAATCCTGTCTAGCCTGAGGTCATTCCCTGACCTTACTTGATCCAGCTTAAGCTCACCACTTACCACAAAATGACGATCAACCACATCTTCCTGTGGGCAACCGCCAAAAACCTTCCCGCACTGCGCACCTTCTACGGCCAAGTCCTCGCCCCGGTCGGGTACACAGAGCTGATCTGCGCGTACAACAGCACGCTCATCGGGTTCGGGAGCGACTACCCTTATTTCTGGATCAAGGCGTTGCCGGAGGAGAAAACCACGATGCCCGTTCACGTGGCGTTTGATGCGCCGAGTTTGTTCTCCCAAACACACACTCTGAGGTTGAGGTTGCCCTAGTGCTGATGTGTGCATCCGTATAGATTGGGGGGCTGTGGAGGAGTTTCATCGCCTTGCATTGTGAGTTCTCAAAGTTTTCTTTCTGTTTCCCTCGTCTCAAATCTGGAAGAGAGATGGGTAACTCACTAATGTCATTACCGTCGTGACAGAGAAAACGGAGCAAAGGATAACGGTGGTCCTGGGATTCGGGAGGAGATGAGTCGGTATCCCTATTACGCGGCGTTTGCGGTTGACATGGAAGGGAACAATGTGGAAGCTGTTTGTGCGCCGAGGGAGGCTCGGAAGAGATAACTTGGAACAGGCTGCACCTGTTCATATGTAGACTACGTGGTGAAAGAATCCAGGCTTAGTTCCATAAGTGCTCAAGCCAAGCACATCGTGTCCGCATAACCCACCCAGTCTATAGTGTATTTCTATTCGACAATCTTTACTCGCATCCAGCCTCCACTGACGTCTCCAACCTCTTCAACCCAACCCACTGCGCAACAAGCGCCTTTATAGTCTCTTGGAACCCCACAAACCGCCACCCAAACACCCTCTCCGTCTCCCTCGTATCAACCCTCCAGCGAATCGCCTCCAAGCTCCCTTCCATCGGAAACAATCCCTCCTCGAGCTCCTTCCCATAGTATGTCCGCACAGCCCCCCGAGCACCCTCCTCCCAGTTCACACCCTCGTCAGCATCGGCGTCCGAAACAAGAATAAACTCGCTATTCCCGGGAATCCTCTGCCGATCAACAGCATCAATATGTGCCCTCGCCACATCCCCCACATGCACGGGCACGCCCACATAAGGGAATGAACTACTCACATTGTCTGTCAAAACAGGCGCAAGAACGGACCTTCTCGTCCCCTGTAGCACATCACCACTCTTCACGTTTCTGTTCGTGGGCGATGGGATAAGACGGTCATCGGGTCCGATGACCACGCCGGGGAGGAGGTTTACGTAGTCGAAGCTAGGGCGATGGGTTTCCACATAATCATGACTGGCTCTTCGGGCCAGCGCTTTGGAGATCCAGTAGGCTTCCATGGGGGAGGTTGGTGTGCTGTTTAGGGTTGGATTTAGGTCGGTTGCTATAGATGATTAGACTGCATGTACGGTAGGGTAGCGGTGGGGATGGGGCAAGCGGAGGTACAGTACCGGTATAGATTCTCTCGGAGTCTGGATTGAAGTTCCACTCGAAGGGGATGAGGGTCACGCCTGTTGTCTACCTTAGCTGATGTCTCGCACCCGGTCAATGGACAGTGCAGCATACAGGAAGAAGTCACCACAACCCTCCTCACACTCTCCACTCTTCTCGCGGCCTCGAGAAACACCGTTACCATTGAAACAGCAGGGCGGATGATATCTTCTTCGTAATTCTCCGTCTACTCGGCCCCCAACCCCTCGCATCAGCCCCGGCCAATGTCAGATAGCTAATCAGAAAACCAAGGAAACACACCTGAAGAGCCAACGGTGATGCCAAAAGGACAATCACCGTCGCCCCGGATCCCCTCAGAACATTGTAGACGGCATCGTCGACTAAGAAATTCGGAACAACAGCGAACTCCAGTTGTCCTGACCGGACGGATTCAGTGATAGCAGCGCTTTTGGATTGGAGGTCGGAGATGTCATTGTCTTTTCGAACCAGGGCAAGAATGCTATAGCCGCGGGAGAGGGCTGTGAGAAGGGTTTTGAAGCCGATATAGCCGGTCGCGCCGGTTATCTGGGAGGTAAACAATTCATGTGAGATGATGTGAAGGTGAAGGAGGAGGCGAGGGTGGGGTTACCAGGAGCTTTTCGCGGGATGTGCTGCGGGGGTCCATGGTTGGTAATGGAGGAAGGTCCAATGTAAAACAATTAACGGGCAAATAAAATGGCGTGGTGATTGATTTCTTAAGGCAGCGTATGTATACAAGTACAGTACTTATAGTAGATCCAGCCTCGGAAAATGGGCCCACGGAGCCCGGAGTTCCAGGTTTGGGTTTGGATCTAGGTTAGTGCCGCTGAGTGGGCCTGTATCAGAACTCCCAGGTCCAGGTCTGCAGGAATCCCTTGCTTCAGATTTGATACAAATTATGAGATTATATAATATTCTTTTATAGGCTGCTATTCCAATCCTTTGGATTATCCCTCACCCTTACTGTATCAAGATCAAAAAACTTCATAGTATCTACTATTAACATGATCACAGAATTTATCAATAATAGAGCATTGATCATCTGGATGTATCAGCCCCTTAGTGGGTGCTATAGACATAGTCAATACAGTATTATGCTACTCTTTACGTCTTCTTTTAATATATAAACACCGATAATATTATTATTTGCATTACAAATATCATGAAGTATTATACCTATTATATGTAGTTCCAGTATGTATATTCTTTTCATATAAGGTGGCTCTATAAATTAATCACAAATTTTCTCAGATTCATAGACATTAAGCTAAACTCCTTGAGAGTGAGAATAGGGTTGTTATAGCTAATATAGAAATTACTATTCTATTCTTTATAGGTTCTCTTGCGGGACTGCTTGAGCTACAGGTCATAATATGATCATCCGGCTACGCTCCTTTGAATTACCTTTGATCATACCTAACAATTCTAATTCACCCATACAGATCACCAGATGACCTGGGAATGGGAAGACTCTAGTCTCGGAACCCCATCCAGAATCTGTGCGAAGGCTAACCCCCTATTGATCCTCACACAAGTCCAAACCCGGAACTCCGTATATACCCCCAGCCTCACCTCACGTTGCCTCCACGTCTACCTGAGTTGAGTCTACAAGTCTATAACAGCCGAACCACGCCACTCGTCGAGCGCTTGAGTCAAATCATTCTCATCCCTCTTCCCATCGCCCCTTTGTATTAGATTTCCCCAGCGAGATCAGAACAATGTACTCGATCCTCCTCCTCGGCGCAACCGGGTATACCGGCACCCTCTGCGCCAAATTCATCGCCGAACACTACCCGACCAACATCCACTGGTGCATCGGCGGCCGCTCGGAACAGAAACTCAGGGCGTTGGCGCGGGAATTGAGAGAGTTGTATCCGGATAGGGTGCAGCCTGGTACGTAGATACCTGTCTCCGACGGCGTTGGTGATGCTACACCCCAACCCTCAACCTCGGTTGAAAATTGACTTAGTCATGGGGGCTGACAGAGTGCATGACTTGATAACACCTAGAAATTGAACTCGTGGAACTCACCAAAGAGAGCCTCGAGTCGGTTGTTCGGAAGGCAGAAGTCGTGGCCAATGGCGTCGGACCGTTTCATAGGTTCTCCACGCCGATTGTCGAGGCTTGTGCGCGGGGAGGCACGCATTATCTTGATTTCTCGACTGAGACGTTGTGGATTGCCGAGTTGATTGAGAAGTATGAGGATGCTGCGAGGGAGAGCGGGGCTATTGTGAGTTTTCATGCCCCTATGTCAATGAATATATGGGGTGACAGGCGGATCGAGGTCGGGTTTTGTCCCACAGTACGCTGCAGCTAATGAGTATGAGTGCAGATTATCCCAGGGATCTCACCAACCGCACCGGCCGACCTCCTTGCGTGGCTGATCACAAAAGCAACGAGGGAGACGTACTCTAGGGGACCGGGCGAAATTGTTTCGGCTGGGAAGCTTAGGTATGTCCTCCTTTTGCTCCCTTCAGCCAGATAGGATGCCCATGGCTATGGTCCGTGGATTCTCGGAGATGCAGGTTAATGTATATTGATTCTCCGAGCAAAGCATCAAAGTCATGACCCCCGGCTCCCTGACGACCGTTCTCGACAGTTTCACAACCCGGGGTGCATCCTGGTACCTCTCCGGGAACTCGGGCTCGTGGGTGCTCACTTCCAGGAAACAACCGCCGCGGCTGGTCCCCAAATCATCCCTTCTGTCCCGAACGCGCGGCTATTGTCTCCACCCCGTCCTAGGGCCGCTGACAACGTCCTTCACGGGCCCCGGGAATGCGGCGATAGTACACCGCAGCGCAGCTCAGAATCCAGAGCTTTATGGCAATGATTTCCAGTATAAGGAGTACCTTCCTGCTACCGGAATATGGAATGCGATCTTCATACATTGTGCTACAAAGATTGTTATACTTTTGCTCTGGATACCGCTTGTAAGGGGCTTGGTACGGAAACTTGTGGCTTCGAAAGATGGTGGTTTGCCTGATCAAGAGGTGCTGAGGCGAGCTGAGCGTGCGGAGTACCGGGCTGTAGGTGGGATAGGAGGCTTAAAGGGGACTGAAAAGGGAATCATTGAGGCTTCGTTGCTGCGGGAGGGAGCATTATATGAGTTTACAGCGCTGTTGACCTGTGTTGGGGCAAGGGTCTTGTTGGAGAGAAAGAGCAAGGAGAGCGGAGAAGAGCCGGCTAGGAAGGGCGGCTTCTTTACGCCGAGTTTTCTGGGCATGGAGTATGTGGACGGGCTCAGGGATGCTGGCGTTCAGATTGAAGTGAGGTCTGCGGATGGCAAGGCTTACTAGATTGACTGGCTGGAGGTCATCGTGTAGAGAGTTCTTGGGGATACTTCCACGAAGGATGTGATTGACTGAGGCTGGAAACGATGACCGAGGCATGCTTTCTGTGGGACAATGGACTTGTTGCTTGTACTCGGCTCGAAATGTTTAAAAGCATTGCCCGTCCAGCTCGCACCCGCAACCGATGATGCTGGGGTAGCCTCATGCTACCCACGTACTTTGATTGCAGTTGAATGAACTCACTTCGACATGGTTGTACCTCTGTCTCACTCACGGATGGCATATAAATTTGAATCAAACACAGTCTCATCCTTGCTACCCTCAAGAATACTCCGCGATACTCCCATAATATCCTTGTCCCGATTCATAACGGCACCATTACCAACAAAGGAGACGCAGCAGGCTCCTCACAGACAATGGAGTACGAAGTATCTATAGCCGGATATTAGCAAGAGGTTCCGGATCGGGGGCGGAACAGGCTACCATACCTGTTATCATAACCCCTTTCCAGAACCCTTTTCCCCGGAAGCTCATAGTCTCTGACACTTCCAGTGACCTTCTTGACCTCGATGACCTCATCAGCAGGCCTAAATCAGTCCAAGTATCTTGGAGAGAAGAGTAGTCCGAAAGGAGAACATATGGAGGAAGGCGAGGTATCCATAAAACGCGCATGGAAGCATTTTTGTAGGTGAATGCAGCCATCCTGTCAATGAATTCCAACATCAATCATCCTCTCCATTCAATTGATCCACGGAAAAGAACTTAGCCATCTTTCATCCCCCTTCACTACCTCTCATCTGGCGATAGCCCTCACTCCATGAGTCTACACCCGCACCACCTCCCCAATACCCACTCTACACCCTCACCAGCCACACCCACTGTGCCAATCGTATCCCAACCTCGCAATCTCTACAACATCGGTGCACAGACCCCTTCCTCACATCGAACCATCTATATAAAACTCAAATAGTGAGGCAACCCACCCCCACAATTCGTAAGCAGAGTGCAGACTTTCCTACCTAACCACCCCATCGCCCCCGGTATAGCACTATTAGCACCGGACTCCAACCCATCCAGCCTCACCCCCTAGCTTTGTTAGCATTTCATCCAATGGCAGTCCCAAGATTACCACCACGCACTTTTGGCTAGGGATGGAGACGGTATAGGGGCATGACAGCTCAGTCGGAGTGGATCCCGGGAACTGGGTCCACGGTCCGGGAAAAGATCCACTCTGTTGGGCACGTACCACCCAAGATGCCAAGTCGCCCGCGGAGGCGGGTTCTAGACTTGAATTCGCTTGTGTTGCTATGTCGAAGATCCGGTGGATATGTGTTTGGTTGGCGGATAGGTGGAGACTCGGCGATGCAAGCTGGGCAGTCCGATGTCGAAACTCAGGGCGGGGCGATGGCCGGTCCTGTCGAATTTGGTCTATGTTTAGAAACGACGAGCTGCAATTGAGTTTGAGAAATCACTGACCGCGCCGTGCTTGGCTGGGAGCATGGACCTGATAGCGTCAGTCCCAATCCTGGCCATATGGCTGTTGTTGTCGTCTTGTCGCTGAGATGCAACCACCTACCGACACCCGCCATGCATTAGAGAAAAGAAAAAACAAGGTTTCCTCAACCTTGACAGCATGCATGAGACATTAAAACTAGGTTAGCTGGTTGCAGCGGAGCGGTATGATTCCTCCCTGGGCATGCATTCCTGCATATCTCGCTCCTTTACACGTTTTGGTATCTGCAAAGTCCCGGTGTCTCGAGTCTCGCTCCGGGATCACAGATTCGGATATCCCACTTGCGGGATTTGCTACCCGGGCAAGGCGAGGGAAATTCTCCGATCGTGACATCGGTGAGGCCTGGCTTCTTTCCAGTTTGGAAGAGAGGGTGGTTCTCGGACGGGATATGTTGTTGGTTTCGGAGAATTAATGCCCTTTGTTTCATGCCCCGTTGAAGAATTACGGTGGGCAACAGAAGAGGTAAGGGCGGATGGTCTGGCCAAGCGAGCGAAGTACGAGTTGCTTTTGTTGGGGTCGTCTCGAGCGAAGGTGGGAATCTTCAGTTAGCTACCGTAGTCAGAGCTATACTTAGACACCACTTGAGCGAATTCTTCTTTCTGAAGAGAGTCCATCTTACATACGTATATGTATACGTAGGATGAGGTCCAACGTCCTTGTCTCAAGCCACTAAGAGGACAGGGTATAAGTAGCCTCGACTATACGCTAAGCCTAAAGCAGAAAACCAATCGTCGGCGGGCATCAGACATCTTCTCAATTGGCGAATGATTTACGAGCCTTAATTCATACTGCATACACAACTAGACACGTGGAACCACCAATCACGACATAAGAAATTCAATTCCTAAACTAGTATCCCTGATTGGGGACATCAAAAGGAGGGGACGGTTTCCTTAAGGGAAATCCGAAGTCAGAGAAAAAAAGACAAAAGAAAAGTCAAAGGAAAGGCGCGGCCTGCAGGTAAGCTGCAGCCATCGTGCTCTAGACTAAGCACACAAATCCTGCATCCGAGACGGATGAGTCACTGCTTGCATGCAACATACAGTAAGTTACAGTACATCTTGGCTGCAGCCAGAAAACCAATGTTGGAATGCCCCCGACCTGGAGCGGGCGTCTTCCGCTTTCCCCCCGGTGTAGACAGCATGAAGCAGGGTCGCACGACAGATTTCTCTCTCTCTTCGTCCCTCTTCCCATCTGTGTTTGTTCTCTCCGCTGTTTTCTGACTCTTTTCGTTGAGTTTGTCTGTTTTTTTTTTTTGTGGTTCTTGGTTTTGAGAAGTCGGAATGAACCGAAGAATGCCAAACGTGAGACATAGGAAGGTATCCTTGCGGTGATCGCAGAAAAGGGAAATGCGACAAACAAAGTAATCGAAATCCTCTTCAAATCTCCAGCCGTATGCAGTGCACTGCAACCGACGCGTAATTGCAGCAGCAGTTACGCGATTTCTCCATGGCCAAATCCAATGCGATCGGGCAGATATGGGAAGGCTGGGGGCCGCGGCGGGTCTGATGAAAAGCCCTTTGCCAGCGGACAAGGTTCATATGGGGGGACAGCGTGGTAACAGCATCTTGGCAGCATCAAAGCCAGCAGACAGGTATCCAGTGTCGTGCGTGAGAGAAGACCGTAATGACTAGTTCCAGACCAGTGCGTTGCGCTCATTCAACGGTGGTAGTCGGTCGGCCGGTAGATGCGGGACGATTCCTTGACGCGCTCATACCGCTCGGCCGCATCAGCCTCGTACAGCGACCCTCGGCTGGGCGAGCTGCGAGGGGATGTGTAGATGATGGTCCGGTGACGCTTCATGGTTCGCGGCTCACGCTCGATGATGGCCTGCGAAGGGTGAAGGTATTCCTGGGTGGTGGTGCGGCGAGGGGGCACGGGATAAGTGGCGTCGTAGCTGATGACTGGGGGCGCAGAGACGCGAACGCCGGCGGCTGACTTCTTCTCCACGCGCAGGCCGTCCTCGATGGCCAGCAGTAGCTGACGGGCGGCGGCGTACTTGAGAGGCACCTTGACCAGGGTGGATCGGCTGCGCTCTTGGTCGACGACCGAGTAGATCTTGCCGTTCTTGCTGCGCAGGTATTCGGCCACGTCGCGGGCGTACTGGTGGCCGCGCTTGCAAAGGGACCGGTCCTCCTCACGAGTCTGAAGGGGGTTGGCACAACGGGAGCAGTGACCGGCGTGGCTCTCAAAGCTGTTGAGGACATATGTCTCGTCGTCCTCCAGCTCCCGCACGAGCACGACGGGCTCGGCGGCTTGCTCGACCTGGTGAGGCATGCTTGCGGCTCGACGGAGGCGGGGCTTCGATCGCAGGGGAACAGACTCCCTTATGGAGGTGTAGATAGGGGGCCAGAGGAATCGAGTAGACTTGAAAGGCGACAGTGTGACGGATGGGTCAAGTTGAGCCCTGGGTGAGCACGTGGTATGCGGTATGTGTAGCAGTGATGGGATCGAATGAATAGAATCGCAAACAAAGTGCGCTTGCGAGTGGCTATATAGCTGATAGTAGGTCTGAGTTGATGGGCTGACTGCAGATGTATGAAGTTGAAATTGAGAAGTAGAGGAGGGGGGGAGCAGAGGAGGTTATATAGTTGGACATGATGAGAGTGGAAGGCATCCATGAAAGAGAGTGAGTAAAATGAGCTGCAGGAGGGATTCATGACGGATCTGGTCACAGGTGGAGACGCTAAGGGGGAATCAGTCATAATCTAAAATTAAAAAGAATAAAAAGAATAAAAATAATAACGATGGGAAAGGAGGGTGTGGCAGCTGATGGCAGAAGTTTCCTAGAGAAAGTGCTGCCTGGTGACCGTAAGGCTGTCTCTTCTGTGTGTGTGTGTGTGTGTCTACTGTGGCTGGTGCAGTGGAGTGGAGAGTGGATGATGGTGGTGAAGGCAGTGCATTTCCAGGTTCAAATCTCCACTTCCCGGTTGGAAACGCAGTGTTCACAACCAGATCGCCTTTTGGATGGAATCACTGTAAGCTGATTGGTGAGAGGGACCGCAACAGTCGGTCAAGTTGGGATCATTCCCCTTTCCTGGCTGTCCTCATCTGACACTCTGACACTCTGACTGCACCGGGTGGACACCACTAGGAGAGAAATAGGGTTAGTCCATCCCTAATGCCACGGACTAGCATATCAACAGGGTCTTAGTCTATACCTCTTCGAGGTTTCGGGGAAGAACTGAGTTCAATGGAGAGAGAGTCATCACTCATCATCATCGTCGGAGTCACTGAAGGATGGCTGGTGCTGTGGCTTGTAGCCTCGTGTTTCCTGCGCCGCAATCCTCACAATCCGCGCAATCCTCTAACTGCCACCTCGTCATCTTTCTTCTTTCCTCAACAACCTTCCCAACACGAGGCCTTTTGTTGCTCAGAATCTCTCTGTGTCGCTGATGACGCCATAATTCCACAAGAAAAGAGCTACAACGGACTGTGGCTTGACCCCCCCCCCCCATGATTTGAGAAATCCCCTGTCTGTGTATGCCCGGCGAGCTCTCCCCGCTTCATGGCTCAACCGATTCCACGCTCATTTGCTACGCAGCCGCTGTCAACATCGCGGAGCGGTACTCAAAACAATAGAATCCATCCGTTCCAAACTGTCGGGTCTGTCTACAATTATCGCATACCCTATCGATCTCTCATGCTGAATTCTAACATTCTAAGAATACCTACAATAAACGCTCGCAAGTCCAGTACTAGGTGAAAACCGCCAACCCTCCGCTATACGAGCGACCTGTCGATCGTTGGCAACTTCCATGTGCTTAGGGGGGTTAACCGTCTCAGCCCCATCACCCTCCACCCTCCACCCTCCACCCTCCACCCAACCCTTCTTTTCCCCTTACACTAGTCCCGATCATGTCTTGCTTCTTCGCACAGGGCCCAGAAACTCCTTCCTGAACTCAGCCTCCGTCAAAGCGACAACAACAACAACTGGTCATCACGGATGGTTTCTTTTCTCCCCTTTTTCCTGACCCAACCAATCCCATCCATATGGCTCTACGTGCCATGGACCTTGCGTGCAATCCCTGCTACCACGAGTTTTGGATCGCGAGATTTATGCAACCTGCACGTTTTACCCATCTGCGAGATGTTCCCTGCCTTCGATGGGGATAGTGGGCTACGAAGATTAGTAGCAGGGAATCTGGTTTCAACTACCGCGCGGCATGACCCTTGCGTGCGTCTCGTATCCTATCGTGGTAGCCTTGGGTCTTATTTGGAAATGGCTCGCCACCGGGGCTGCTTTTCTTGTCTGGGACTCAAAGTCGTCATCAACTTGCGCGGTCCTCACTCACATATCCTTACACAATGCAGAGCCACTTGCCTACAGGCATTACTAATCCTAGCCAGGAGTCAGCTGTCGACCTATGCTTTATCGGATGCTGCCTTGGGAGTTTCCTTGCGAGAAGCCGCCGCATGCGAACGATCCGATGATCGCATGGGCGCGTGCTCATGCTGGTCGCTACCCCAAGGCAGAACGGTAAACTGGCGGGTCAGGCTGAATGGTGATTACTGTGCTCGCCACTGGGCGATGGCGATCTCATCTTTTCTTTTTCCTCTTCGCGACCCTGGGGCAATCCCCAAACCAGAAGCTCAGTTCCGATCGCTGGTATACGCACCAATCCCCGTCGCGGGAATATGTATCAGCAGTTGGAAACACCAGCACAAACAACTCTCGTACTGTTCACTCAGCCGCCTGCTCACAACATTCGACAGATCTGCCTTGCACCAGGGACCCAGGCATCACATTTTCTCTTCCCTCACAGCTCAACGCCATCGTCGATCGTGCTCCCTTCGAGCTGAAGAGTTGAGCCCAGGAGGCCAGGTCAATTGCTAATATATTCTGTAGGCAAGCGTAGCCTTCAACAACAACAGCCCGGCTAGCTCAATCGGCAGAGCGTGAGACTCTTAATCTCAAGGTTGCGGGTTCAACCCCCGCGTTGGGCTTTCTCTTTTGCTTTTTTGGCCTTCGCACATTGCCATTGTCCTGCGGTTTGCGCGAAGAATTCTTTTTTTTTCCGTGTGTGGTTCGCCGACGGCGCGGAAGCTCCACCCGGGATCCACTTCGATTTCAGTCTCGCGAATGGGTGCTCCCAAGTGTAGTCACGGTAGTAGACGAACCGACCACTCGATGAATACAGCCTGTGGTATGTCTACCTCAACGGTATGCTGAATACTATGTCATACAATGAAGCATTTTATACTCTACCCCTGTACATAGTGGCTCAGGACTGCGATGCCTCTCCCCCGCCGCTGTACCTGCTTTAGCTCCGCTGCACGCCCGCCGGCGACGGGCCCTAGCCACTTAATCCCATGCCTTAGTGTTTTCAGCTATCTTGTCAGACTGCATGCATGCAACTTGTCGGTCCGGCTCCATGGGCTATTTGATACTTGATGGGACATGCGGCCTACATTCACCCAGCGGATTGAAAAATGTCATGCGTGGACAAATGGGCAGATAGATTACTTTTGTCTCCGATCCAGAAGTCAACATCTAGTGGCCCAGGACGTCCAAACCATCCAACATGCAACCGGTACCATGAGGGACCAGAGTACAATTTTGGAGGTCAACACCTTCTCCAGCAGATCAGAATATCCCAGTCCGGTACAAACCAACCCATCTCGAATTCCATATTCCCACATACAAAGAGAAAAACCCCATCGCGTATCCCTCGTGTGAAAGCCAGTTGTAACACGTGCCCTCGAAAGTCCTTTATCCTTTGATCATGTCTCTCTCTTAGAGCAGAGGCTCCAATGCCCAGCAAGAACACGGGACGAAAGCCATGGAGGATGATTTAGCTTCGGTTCTGGGATGAGCGGTGGATTGTCAGTATATATATCTTCACAGGGTCTAGATTGTCACACGATGGACGACGTACTACTCCTTGGCCTTGCACTTATGGTTCACACACACGCCGCATCTGCCGCGGCAGCGGTCGTTGTTGACGCAGTTCCGGTTACAGTAGTTGGTTCCGGGGTCCAGGGCCTGGTCGGCGAGGTCGTTGACGGGGTTCATGACGGCTGCGTGAACGAGGGCAGCGAGGAGGGAGAAGAGGGTGAAGTTGCGGAGGTTCATTTTTGTTGTAGGCTGTGGATTGAGGTTTGTTTCTTGTGTGGTAGAGAGGTTGGTGTGATAGACAAGCTTGTTTAAAGGTAGAGAATTGTAAGTTGGTAGAAGGTTGGGTAGATCTCGGTTTCTGGGGCAGGTGAGGGTGATGTTTAGATGGTGTTGTTGAGAAACACAGGAGTATAGCGGCTTGAACTCCCTTCTACACCTTTGGGAGATCTATTCACCTGTTGGGTGATTACAGATACAAAATCATTCACCATAAACACGCCGGCAGTGGTACTGGTTGCGCCAGCTATTGACCCTGCAAGAGATATCACTATGGAGACTATCTACTCACTCCGGTGTGTTGCGATGTGAAAAGCTTAGGGGTCTCATCTCACGCACTGGATTTATGTACTTTGCGTTGGGAAATGGGTTTCATAGTCTTGGGGTAGCAAGCTAGACATTTATTTATCTGTTCGGAATTTCAGACAATGTAACCAACCTTGGGAGACTCCTGCTAGACTATCAACAGGTACATGATCTATTTGGACTGTCTACGACCTAGAGCAGGCGTATCTTGAAGCACAATGTTTAGAGATCCCCGAAGAGGACAACAGCTGGTGTTTCATTGCCTCCAAAGGTCCGCCCCTCGTTGCATCCTGGAGGCTCGGCAACGGGGTTCAAGGTTGGGATGAATGGTTCCATTCCGTGGACGCCCAGCACCACATCTCGCTTGGTTGCTCCCAGGCTGAGGACAGATAGCTTGATTGCAACAACACATTGAATTTCATGCGGCTGAGAATCAACTTCAGTCTCGACTCGCAACGCTTGTGCGGGGCAAAGTCGGGGGACTGCAGCTGCTGTGCAACCTAACTACTCAGCTGTCAAAGGGGTCATATATGCAACAAACACTCCTCTTGACCAATCAGCTCGCATGGCTTAGATGGTAAAGCGCAGCACTAGTAATGCTGAGATCCTCGGTTCGAGTCCGAGTGTGAGCAGGTATTTCTTTTTTGTCTTCTTCTCATCTCGGAAGAGATTTGGCTTCTCGCTGGTTGCCATCCGTGATTTATCCACGATTTATTCACTCCAATCATCTACACTTTGTGTATAAGACTAAACACAGTCAACACTTTTCCTTCTCCTCGCTCCTTTTTACCTATACTTCATTCTTCCCCAGCCAAGAAGCAGGTAGCCGAGCACCGAAGTCAATTGACACCACTGCAAACAGCCGAGCTGCTGGAAAAGGCAAGGGTTTCGCGGCCAGCTCCGCCGATCCACCGGAGCTTATCGGCCATGACGCTCCAGCGCGCAAGCAACGCAATCTGGCTTATCGACTATCGACCCTTTCCCCGCTTGCTTCTACTCGGCAATCGTCCTGAACGCTGGTTCGCATGGACTGCCGATCCTTGACCATCCGAATCTCACCTGGAATGTTGACGCTGTCGTGTCCAACTCGCTGTCTCACCTGCTCCCTCGCCAGCCCCTCTATATAACCAGCGTTGGTAACCTCCCACATCCCCGCCAGCAGCCAACAATGCAGATCCTAGGTGAGCACCCACCACATACTACATAACCACTGCATCATCCTCCCGCCCCCATCCGCTGAACGGTACCATTATCAACACCGCACCACTCCTATCTAACACCCTTCTCCGCACCAGCATCAGCATCCTCCACCATGAAGGACATCATCGCGAAATACCGGCCGGACCTCAAGCCCTTCGAGGAGATCTACCGCCACCTCCACCAGAACCCCGAACTCTCGGGCCAGGAGCAGGAGACCGCCGCCACCGCGGCGGAGCACCTCCGGAGTCTGGGGTTTGAGGTGCACACGAACCTGGGCGGCCACGGGGTGGCCGGGGTGCTCCGCAACGGCGCGGGCCCGACGGTGCTCGTGCGGGCCGACATGGACGCGCTGCCCGTGGAGGAGAAGACGGGGCTGGCGTACGCCAGCACGAAGACGGCGACGGACGCGGCGGGCGTGACGCGACCGGTCATGCACGCCTGCGGGCACGACACGCACGTCGCCAGCCTGATGGCCAGCGCGGGGCTCCTGCAGGCCGCGCGCGCCCACTGGGCGGGGACGCTGGTGTGCCTCTTCCAGCCGGCCGAGGAGCAGCTGGACGGGGCGCGCGCCATGCTGGCGGACGGGCTGTACGACCGGATCCCCGCGCCCGCGGTGGTGCTCGCGCAGCACGTCATGCGCATGCGGACCGGCACCGTCAGCGTGCGCGCCGGCCGCTTCCTGACCGCCGCCGACGCCTTCGACGTCCGCATCCCCGGCCGCGGCGGCCACGGCTCCGCGCCCCACACCTGCATCGACCCCATCGTCGCCGCCGCCGCCGTCGTCTCCCGGCTGCAGACCATCGTCAGCCGGGAGGTGCCCCCCGGCGAGATGGCCGTCGTCACCTGCGGCAGCATCCAGGCCGGCCACGCCCACAACATCATCCCGGATTCCTGCGATCTCAAGCTGAGTGTGCGCACGTACGATGCCGGCATCCGCACCCGCGTGGTCGAGTCCATTCGCCGCATCGTCGAGGCCGAGTGTGACGCCGCCGGCTGTGTGGAGAAACCGTCGGTCACGCTTACGTACTCCACCCCGGCGACGATCAATGATGGGAAGTTGGTTGAGACGCTGAAGGGTGCGTTTGGCGAGTACTTTGAGGATGGGCTGGTGGAGTCCGAGCCCGCGGCCGCGAGTGAGGATTTCTCGCTGCTGGCCACGGCGGTGGGCGCGCCGTATGTGATGTGGACGTTTGGCGGCGTCGATGCCGAGACCTGGGACGATGCCGTCCAGAGGGATGTCGTGCGCGAGCTGCCGAGTAACCACTCGCCGTTCTTCGCCCCGGTCATCGAACCTACGCTGCGGACCGCGGTGGATGCCATGGCCGTGGCGGCGATGACCTTCTTGCAACGGAAAAACTGATTGGCATTCTGTGAGGGTTATTCGTTTGCGAAGGGTGTGACTGATTAATATAACCGTTCGTGGTTCATAATCAACGTACTGTACATAGAGCACACAAAAAGCGTTGCATGGCGAATCTGTAACTCTCCATCATCCATCCATCCCATCCCTTTTCATTCTCGACTGGATACATGCACCACCACCTTCCCGCGCGCCCGCTCCGAGCGCAACTTCTCGAAGGCCTTGGGTGCATCCTCAAACTCATAGACACTGTCCAGCACGACCTTCACCTTCCCATCCCTGATCAGCTCACCCACTCTCACCAGATCCTCCTTCTTGGGCTTCCAGAAGATCGGCAGGTAGCGCCGCTTCCCGCCGCCCAAGAAGCTCGGGCGCAGCAGGCGCGTCGCGAAGGTCGGGAAGCGCGTCGCGCCGACCTGCGCAAACACCTTGCCCGGCTTCAGGAACGCATGGCACTCGTTGTACATCTCCGCCGGCAGGCCGATGTGGTCGACGACGTGGTCGAACACCGGGCCCTTGGCCTTCAGCACGGCCACCACATCCTCCGCGGTGTAGTCCAGCACCTCGTCCGCGCCCAGCCCCTGGCAGAACGGCACGTTCGTGGTCGAGCACGTCGTCGTCACGGTGCACCCCAGCGCCTTGGCGATCTGGATGGCGTAGATGCCGCAGCCGCCGGACCCGGCGTTGATGAAGACGTGGGCCCCGGTGTGCGGGGCGATGAACGGCGCGATCGACTGCCACGCCGTCATGCCCGCGACGCCGACGGTCGCGGCGTGGTCGACCGCGACCCCCGCCGGCACCGGGTGGAGGTTCTCTTCCCGGGCGATGAGGTATTCGGCCAGCGAGCCGAACTGGGTGGGCAGGTCGAGCGTGCCGTAGACGACTTGGCCGGGCGTGAATGGGGAGGTGTGGCCATCGGCCGTCGCGACGACTTCGCCGGCGAAGTCGAGGCCCGGGCTGGCCGGCTTGCGGATCAGCGCGGTCGTCACGATCGGCATCGCGGGCACTTTGTAGTCGGCGGGATTGAGGGCCGCGGTCCGCACGCGGATGAGCACTTGCGACGGTTTGAGAGGTCCTGGAGGCGCGCGCGCGGAGGCCTCCAGGGTGAGGTTGGCTTCGAGGGTCGGGTTGGTGTGGCTGTAGAGCCAGGCTCGCATTGTGGTTGGGAAGGGGGTCGTTGCTGTTGTTGTTGTCGTCATCTTGGGTGGGTGTTTCGTTGTACAGGTCTGTAGAGGGGCTGTCTGCTGATGGTAGGGTCAGTAGGGAGGTTGAAGTGAAAGTGGCAGAGGGAGTGGTTGGAAGGGGAATGTTCTTGGTGGTTGATTTTCTGGTCGGAGTTGCGATAAGATAGCGTGCTACCGTACGGCAGACGAGACGTCATGGCGGCTGTTCTCGACTGGGATGTTTGTATTGGCATCGATCTCTCTGCAAATACCTTTTCCGCACAATCGAAGCTATTGTATGATTGTAATGTGCAATTGGCATCTAATTGTATACACTGGCACTGTTCAAACCAGAATGGTCAGGTGATTCACGCGAATGAGCCGAATGGGCTGGCGGTGAGGATGACTTGAGTCCAGTTTGTCCCCCAACCTCCTGCTGTCAGACCTCTCTCTAAGTATGACAACACAGAACCCAACCTCAAGCCAGCTGAGGCTATAGCGGTCACCGACTAAGCCTCAAGCTATTCGTCAGACGCAGCAATGGGGTCCTTATCAGAAGCTTGGCTGCAAAAGTGGGCCAATGGAGAAGCCACTGGAGCGCACTCGTGTCGGCGTCATACAGATCATCTTTCTTTCCTCTGCATCTCTCAAACGAACAGGCTACCACTCTCGGTCGCAATCTCGCAAATTGCCTCCAGCGACTTTGAACACTACATGTTCGTGATGCCTGACTGTTTGCAACCGACTCCTGCCTGAACAAGCGTTTCGACGACTGCCATCGAGCGAGCCAACGCAGCTTCCGCAACAGGACTAGTGTGACGGTGGCCGGTGATGACATCATTGAGTCCGACCTCGGCTGGGCCTGAGGAATCCATCAATCCATCAATCAAAGGGGATGGAGACACACACCCAGACAATCAATGGATGATGATGATGCACTGCGTTGTTGTTCCTCGCAGCACAGCCATCCATTCAACTCCCAAAAGGGTCCAGCCCTTGTCTTTCCTCCCAGACATTGGTCGACTGATCCATTAAGATTGTATCGATCGGTTCCTGGCCCACTCCGTTCGTCTCCCTGTGTTTCCGCTGCTTCCTATCCCTCCCTCCCTCCCTCCCTTTAGTTTATTTGCGCTGCCACCCCCTCTCCTCCTGAAGTCTTCTTCCATCCACCCCATATATACCTCGCCCTCTTCCTCTCCGCTCTGCAAGGCTTCATGACCTTCCGTGAGGCTTGTTCCTTCCTCACCTAGCGCATTAGAACCATGCCCCTGAATACCTTCGCATTGAGTCTGGCCCTCACTCCGACCGTCCTCCAGACCCTGATCTCTCATGTGGGTCATTCTTCCCATCCGCTGCCAACAATGGCTCCATCGCGTTTCACCTTTCGTTGATGCCTCCCTTCCCCGAACTGACCAACTGACTCCCGTTTCACATGCCATCAGTACCTCCACCGCAAATCTCTCCACCACAAACCAAACGTCCACATCTCCTACGATGAAAGCATCCGCATCTTACGCGAATTCCTCATCTACGCCTCCAAGCATAGCCTAGAAGACCTCCAAACCTTCACCTGCCAGCGGGTGCCCGCACCGCATTGGGTGAAGCTCGAGACCGTGACCGTGCCGGAGGACTGCCTCCTCGGCGCAGCCGATGCGATCAACAAGCAGCTCGGCCCGAAGGGCATCGCCCGCGTGGGCGGGAAAGATTGGTGGCAGTGGCGCGGCCCCGCGGAGGACCTGAAGGCGGAATGGATCGAGATGAAGGAGGACTACAACGAGCGGAAGCGCACCGATCGCGACCATCCCAGCCAGAAGCGCATCATGTTGTACATCCATGGCGGGGCGTACTTCTTCGGCAGCTTGGATACACATCGGTATCAGATGCAGCGCCATGCGCGGAAGTTGAAGGGGAGGGTGTTTGCACGGTAAGCCTTTTGTGTATTCGACGAATTAAAGCATCTCTTACTGACTGTGCTCTAGTGAGTCCCCGACCTTATCACAGGTTATAGTGTCCACCTCGAATGAAACTAATCCCCTGTTCAGCCAAATATCGCCTGGCGCCACAGTTCCCCTTTCCTTGTGGGATGCAGGATTCACTGGCGGCTTACCTGTTCCTGCTGAAGGAGCATAAGCCTGAGGAAATCCTCTTTGCCGGTGACTCTGCTGGAGGAGGGCTGGTTCTCTCGTAAGTTTGAGGTCCGGTCAATCATGCAAGCTGCAACTAATGGTCGAAGTATGCTGGTTCTCCTACGCGACCAAGGGCTTCCTCTGCCGGCGGGGGCAATCTTGATTTCGCCCTGGGTGGACTTGACCCATTCATTCCCTAGCATCGTCAAAGACAATCCCGGAGACTACATCCCCCCGTACGGTTTTATGCACAAGCCATCTCCGGCATGGCCACCCCCTAACGCAGATGAGCTCGCTTCTTTAAAGAAAGCACTTAAAGGAAACCCGGATAAACCCACCGATGCCGTCCCCGAGCAAAGTAGGCGAGACGAAGAGACGGCAGAAAGGGGATACTCGATGCACAAGAGCAGCTCTTCCGAAGCCGACCGCACCAACTCGGGTCGCCAGTCCACCGAAATCCATAACGAGAAGATCAGCATCCCGATTGACGGAGAAACGGTCGAGATCAAGGACCAGATTCACATGTATGCGACCAACGAACTTCTAACCCACCCGCTTGTGTCCCCTATCTTCCAGCCTTCTCTCGGAGGACTGCCTCCACTGCTGATTCAAAGCGGTGGCGGGGAGATGCTGAGGGACGAGCAATTCTACGTGGCCCACAAGGCGGCCAACCCGGCCGCATACCCGCCTGGCGATGCGTTTCTCGACGAGCATGACCCCAACCGGGAAACCCTTCACAAGTATCAGGGAACCTACGTTCAACTCCAGGTCTGGGATGACCTCTGTCATGTGGCACCGACTCTGAGCTTCACTCATCCGGCAAAGTACATGTATCGGGCGATTGCGCAATTTGGTGCTTGGGCTCTTGCATGTGCGCAAGACACGGAGGTCGAGATTGTCGACGACCACGGTGTATCCAGCGACACGGACAGCAGCGAGGACCCAACCAAGAGAGAATCGGAGAACTCTCGCACCCCCGTCGACTGCATTGGCAAGGCCGGGGACCCCTTACCCGCGTTCAAGGACCGCATGATCCGGCAGCGAGTGGACAAGAAGGGCAACGTGTACCCCTTGGATCCCCCGTCGGCGTGCTCCGTGCTTCAAATCCCCCCGTCCAAAGTGGGGGTGTTCAACCCCGTGCTCGTGCGGAAGTGGCTGTCAGCAAAGAAGGATTGGGATACCAGATTCGCCAAGGAGAAGCTCCGTGTTCAACGACAGCGCATGAAGGAGCTGGCGTACGGACTCCAGAACTTCCAAGGCGAGCTGCCACCGCCGAGCTCTCTGGCTGCGCGGCGCACCGTTCCGCGCGTGTTGCCATCCAGGACTGGCGGCAAGAGCTACCCGATGACCATGTGGAGCAAGATGGCTAGCAAGCATGACGAGCGCACCGTTGTCAAAGAACAGTTGAAGGGCGACCGGTCCACACGGACCAGCGTCGATGCCGGCCAGGCGGGAGCGTCGATGAAGGCAGAGGCCGCGCAGCAGACGGACGAGAACGCGTCCGCCACCCAGCGCGCCGCCGCCGTCACCGGCGCCTCCGTACAGGACTTCTCCACCAAGCCCCGGTCGAATGGCCTGAGCAATGGGGGTGGTTCGTCGGGAACGAAGGTTCCCTCCGAGGAAGATGATGATACGCGCGATCAATCAGCGAATTCACATACCAAAGTCCCTTCGCTCGAGAATTTCACTCCCATGCTCGTTCTGCCGGGATACGAGGGGAAGAACTTGGAAGAAGAGAACGCCAGCACCCGCGCGCTCTTCCATGAAGCGGGCGCTATCCCGAACACAGGCGATTCTCACTGGGCTTCACGACTGCGACACCGGGCCTCGTCCAATGCCGGGTCGGGCACCATTCGCAGCGGGCTCACCACCGAGCCGCCGGAGGACACGAGCACAATTGGCGACGAGAAGTCTCTGGCCGTGACGACGACGAATGGGCTTGATGCCGCGAGCACCCGTGCTGTGCTCAATGCCAAGGGAGTGCTGGGCATGGCCAGCGATAACGAATCTGCGTATCGTGAGGAATACCAGAGAGGCGAATCGTCCTGTCTCTCGTTCGAGGCTCTGCCTAGTGAGCTTGGGGACGGTGAGGTAGGCACTCCGGGGCTTGGTCCTGATGGTCACGAGGCCGAGTCGACGCCGCGGCCTGGCTTGCCTGACCGGGAGTATTTCAAGACGGCGGAGGAGTACGTTGCGCACTGAGGTTTGATGCCATTCCATTGTACAGGTGATGTCTCCTCTTCATAAGATGTACATAGGCATGACCAGTTTTCGTTTCTTGGGTTCTTGGGAGGTCTGTTGGTTGTTATACCCCGCTTTACATAGTCGCGTTTTTAGTACTGGTTTCTCTGTTCAAGACGCAGGCATTACTATCAATTTAGAAGACTTGAAGAATCATACTCAATTGCCAGGGTATATATACACACTTCAACCAACAGAGACCATATAATACACATACACAACCCCCTTTCCGCCTTCCTTTACCTCACCTAGAGGAATAAATCCTCACCTAGGAGAATAAATCCTCACCACTGCACCCCAACCTTGCGAGCCACCTCCGCCGCGATCCCCAGGAACGCCGCCCGCCGCTGACTGTCGGGGTTCGCCTCCTCCGCGACGACGGTGGGCACCCCGCGGTCCGCATCCGTGCAGACGGCGCCGTCGAGCGGCACGTCGCCCAGGAACTCGACGCCGAGGCGGCGACACTCGGCGCGCACGCCCCACGCGTCCTCGCGGCCGCGCAGGTGGGCGTGGCCGTGGCCGAAGATCTCGGTGCGGGTGCCGCAGCCGGGGCAGCAGAAGTAGGCCATGTTGCGGACCATGCCCAGCACGGGCACGTCCATGCGCTGGAACATGCCGATGCCGCGCACGGCGTCGCGCAGCGCGATGTCCTGCGGCGTCGTCACGATCACCGCCCCGTCCAGCACCACCTCCTGGTTGATCGTCAGCTGCACGTCCCCCGTGCCCGGCGGCAGGTCCAGGAAGAGCACGTCCAGCGGGCCCCACGACACGCTGTGCAGCAGCTGGTGCATCGCCTTCGTGACCATCAGCCCGCGCCACGAGATCGGGGTGCTGTCCATCGGGACGGGGTCTGTTGCCCATGGGGCGGTTGGTTCTTGTTGCTGCTGCTGCTGCTGCTGCTGCGCTTGCGGGAGGAGGTAGCCCATCGACATGGATTTGAGGCCGTAGTTTGTCAGCGGGAGGAGGCAGTTATCTGTCTTGTATGGTTCGTGGTTAGCGGGTGGGTGGGGTTTGGCTTGATAGCACAAGGGACAAAGGAAGACGCAACGCACTCTCGTCCAGCCTCGGCTCCCCGCTCAGATTCAACAGCGTCGGGATCGAGGGCCCGAAGATATCGGTGTCCAGGATTCCGGTGCGGATGCCGCGCCGCGCGAACGCGAGGGCCAGGTTCACTTTTTTTGCACTCAGTCAGTTTCTTGGCTCCTGTTGTTGGTTTCCAGGCATCGGAGAGGAGGAGAACGAGGTACCAGCGATCGTAGACTTCCCGACACCTCCCTTCGCGGACGAAACGGCAATCACCTTCTTCACATCGCGGATCTTGCGCTTCTCGGGCAGCCCGCGGCGGCTGCGGAGGGAGGGCGGGGTGCCGGAGCGTGGGAGGCCCTAGATCATTTCACAATAGATTAGAGACGACTCTTATCCCCAGCCACGGGAAGGAAAAGATACCAAAGGGTTATCATGCTGCAGCGCCCGAAAGGTCGAGAAGAACCTCTTCCCCAACATGATGATGACAGTGGTCGGAATGTGTGTGTCGGCGGTGAGAATTGCTTTGGCTGCATGGACGTGCGAGGGAAAGAATACTGCCCGATTTTCACTCCTTCACCGCCGGCAAAACCTGCCTTACACGGCTGATCTCCTACTTGAAGGGGATAGTTCTCCCGTGACCGCATCCCGAAATTTTGCGGGCAGAACTTCTGCCAGAAAAAAAAAAAAGTTTGGCACGGGAAACAACAAGCTCAAACCCAACACAATTTGCATTTGTTGCGGGATCTTTACCAATACAATATGGCTCCCAAGTCACTTGCGCAACAGCTCGCGGAGCTGGAGGATCCTACTCCTAGAGGTTTGTTTTTTCTTTTTTTTTCGGGGGGGGTTTGGTGTTGACCGACTGACTGACTTTGTCTTTTGCGCCCGAATGCAGATTTCGATCCCGAGGATCTCGATCGCGGGGTGCAGTCGAGTGATGAGGAGGGGGGGAAGGCTGTGGATGCTGATGCGGGTCGAGAGCATTATCAGGCTGTTGGGTAGGTTTATTTTTCCCCATAGGTTTGCTGTGGACTGTCTGGGATGCTCGTGTGTTGTGGTCGCTGGGTTGATTGAGGTCGGCGCTAACTGGTCCCAGCAAGGGAAAGCTTCGCAAACAGGATCCCGTCGCTTTGGGGAAACAGTACGCCGGCTCGAAGGTTAGCAGACAGGCGCTCGAGGCCGACAGCGATGACGATCCGTTCGCGGCCCGGTCCAGCGACGAGGAAGACGACGACGAGGATGAGGAGGAACAGGATGACGATGAGGAGCTAGGCAGCGACGAGGACGAGGAGGATATCTCCGACGACGACGAAAGCGAGGAGGAGACTGCCCGACCCGCCAAGAGTGCCGGAAAGAAGAAGGCCAAGAAGGAAGTCAGCTTCGACGACATGGATACCGATGGGTCGGATGAGATGGACGGTTTCGAGGACGGTTTCGAGGACGAGGACGACGAAGATGAGGATGAGGATGATTTCCCATCCGACGAGGACGATTCCGACGAGGACGAGGATGACGATTCCGACGCCTCCGACGACGAACCCCGCCGCACCGGGAAGACCGACGACCGCGAGGAGCTCCGCAAACTGATGGCCTCGGACCAGAAGACCATCGCCGCGACCATCTCGCAGGCCGCCAAAGCCGACGCCGCCAAGGGCAAGGCCGTGAAGCAGCAGCGCGCCACCTTCGACGCCCTCCTCAACACCCGCATCAAGCTCCAGAAGGGCCTCACCGCCATCAACCAGCTCTCCCTGACGGCCCAGCAGCACTCATCCACCCCCGACGAGAAGAACACCTCCGACGATGCCGCCGACGTCGACGCCACCCCCGAGCCTCTGGACGGCGAAGCCATTAAGTCCGCCGAATCCGCCGCCCTGGCGCTGTGGTCCACGCTCGAGGATCTGCGCCTCGCTCTGGCGGACGCGCACCACAAGCAGCAGCCGGGGGATGACGACAGCAAGAAGCGCAAGCGCCCGGCGCCCGTGACGCCGGCCACCTCGTCCGCCTCGCTCTGGAAGCGCATGACGGCCCTCGAGGCCGAGTCGCTGGCGCACCGGCGCGCGGTGCTGGACAAGTGGTCGCAGAAGGTGCGCGGCGCGACCGCGGCGACCACCGCCAACGCCCGGGGCAAGCTGCTGTCGGCCTCGACGGCGTCGCAGACGATCTCCACCGTGCTGGACGCGCAGGTCGCCACCGAGACGGCGGCCGGGCTTCGCGCCGTGAAGCGCGCCCGCACGGCCACCGGCTCCAAGTCCACGACTCCCACCACCGCCAAAGCGACGGAGCAGCCCGACGAGCCGGCGGAGCCCCTCTACGACGACACCGTCTTCTACCAGACGCTGCTGCGCGAGCTGGTCGAGCAGCGCATGTCCTCCTCGGACGCCATCACCAACGGCCTCGACACCCTGCACCTGCAGCTGCCCTCGCGGCTGTCGGCCGTGCACCCGGTCACCGGGATGCGCAAGGACAAGGTCAAACGCGACGTCGACACCCGCGCCTCCAAGGGCCGCAAGATGAAGTTCGAGATCCACGAGAAGCTGCAGAACTTCATGGCGCCCGAGGACCGCGGGGCGTGGACCCGCCACGCGCGCGAGGAGTTCTTCGCTTCGCTGCTGGGGAACACGGCCAGCGGTATGCTACGCGAGGAGGATGAGGATGAGGATGTGGATGCGGCCGGTGAGGATAGTGATGCCGATCGTGAGGAGGGTGGCTTGAGACTCTTCCGGAACTAGCCTTGGGCTCTAGCATAGATACTGGATTCTTATTTAGAAGTTTCATTACAAAAAGGATGTACTGTATATATCGCATTGGATTGCAAATCAACAAAAGCCTCCGTTTCGCCACAACCCGGCCTAACATTATCATCATTATCATCGTCACCATCATCACAAGCATCATCGTAATCCGTACCCAGTATCAGCATCACCATAATCCGCACTCAGTATCAGCATCCCCATTCTTCTGGCTCCTCTTGCTCTTCCCAAATCAACCATCATATCTCGCTCCACGCAGTCATAAGTCATCAATCATAAACCTGCCATCCAAGTCTCACGGGGCACGACAACCCGCGTCGAGGAAAGGTGCCTTCCTTTCCCGCTCGCGCATCACCAGCCGCGGATCCGAAATCATGCATCCTGGAGTGAGTGCCCTTGAAGCCGTCGTCGTCCGCTTATCCCGCAACCCAATCCCACCCCATCACCGCCGACCAGCCGACCCACTACCACTACTGCTCGTACTCTGACACGAAGACCGCGACCCCGACTTCGCGCCCGCCGGGGTATATCTCGGGGGTGCACAATGCCCACAACCCTGCTGCTGGTGGTGAGTAAGGGTAGCGGGCCGCTCCCAGGCGAAATCCGTCCGCCGCGGCAACCCCAGCATCCGCTCCTGCACCGCAGCTTCCAGCTGGAGTTTGCGGGCGACTTCCTCCTGCGGCGAGAGGAAATGCGGATACCCGTTCCAGTCGACGATGACGGAGCCGCTCACGTCGTTGTAGCCGGGGAGGAGGGTGGCTGCTGCTGCTGCTGCTGCTGCTGCTGCTGCCTTCGGGGAGGTGTACTTTGGGGAGGTAGTTCGGCTGGTGTCGATCATCGCGGTGGCGCGGGGTCGGGGTCGGTGTAGCAGGAATTGCTGTTCGAGGGCTTTCTCGTCTAAAGACACCAGTAGATCGTCCGGGGGATCGATGTTCTGCCAGCAGAGGGTGGGTTGGGGCTTGGGTTGGAAGGAGATGGAGAATGGTCCCTGAGGTTCGGGGCTGGTGGTACTTGTTTCGCTGCCGTTGGGTAGCGTTGGCGTGGTGGGATGAGGATGGGCGGCAGGCCTGGGCGTTTTACCGGTGAACAGGGCCCGGATCGAGTGGCTGCCCGTCTTTGAAGGCTTGCTGGCCTGGTGATCAGGCAGCGACGGTGCAGTGAGAGGGCCTCCTCGTTTTTGCTTGCGGAAGAACGGCATCGGGCGGTCGAAAAGAAGTCCGGCTTGGTCTCACAAGCGTGACGAAGGAAGTAGGTTCACCTCGGTCGCTGATTCAAGGAAACACGGTGAGCAGCTGTTATGCTGAGCAAGTGAGATGTCTTATCTTGAACAAGGCTTTGTTTTCACATGCGTGGGCTGCTGCGCGAGACCGACAATGCAGATAACCAGACCGTCTGGAGCAACGCCTTGGCCGGCAACGTTGTCAAGACAGAAGCGATCAGAACTGCTGTGGAAGGTGTGAGAGGCCAGGGTCACTCGGCTGGGACATCAGGCGTTTCAGGTATAAAGTTGCGCTCATTTATGGTACCACGTGAATGGGACGTCATTGCTCAGGACAGCCGGTTTGTGAGCCTGAGATGGATGATGGAACGCAGGGTCCAATTCTCGGCTCGCTCAAACCCTATCAGAGTCGATCAAGGCTGGTGATCTACAACTCATTCCAGGCTGGAGACGCATGCAAGGATGTTAGCGCATTCTGTTCTATTATTATAGGATGATTTCATCGGGGGATGCTGTCAAAGAGCCGTTCACCGCTAGAACAGGACCCTGAAATCGAAAGGAATGCCGTTGTGCATAAGACCCAACTCCATTGCCCTGATGAGCTCACAGGAGGCCATTTGCAAGATAGAAACCAAGATCTCTCCCGGAGGCGATGACATGAGCTATCGGTAGGGGAATTTCCGCCAACGTCGCGGAACCTGGTCCTGACGGAGCATTTGCTCCCCAATCGGCGAAATGTCATGGCAAAACCTCCTGGAAGCGCCGCGGCTCGATAAGCTTTGGGCTGGCCTTGACTTTGCATGAGCTCGGAGCGAATGAGAGGAAGAAGGACCCTCTGATCGGGTTGAAACAATCTGCGGTGCCCTGTTGATCTCCACATATTGAGATGCCCATCCCCGTGACCGCCCTTTTCTCGAGCAGGTGAAACAAATGGCGTATCATGAGTGTGAACATGTTCTCCCCAATCATAATTCAACGGCGTTCGTCACGTCATGTTTGTTTGTAAAACACAGTCTCCGCAAATCCGAAATCTGGTGTTAGCAGTCCGAATCATCGTCGGCCCACTGCTCCCGCAAAGCCCGAATCGCCTGCGTGACATCCCAGCCAGTCCTCGTTTCCATCTCACGTAAAAGAGCCTCGGCCGCTTCCTGATCCTCTCGCCGTCGAATGACCCAACCCCCTATATATGTCAATCATGCGTGCGATCAACATTCCCCTCAACGATTTGCGGATCACAGTACTCACATGCCACAAGACTATGACGCGCAGTGAACAGCGTATTCTCCGCTTTGGGGTTGGACTTGGCCAAGCCGAGGACCATGAAGAGGTGGTGCCTGACTACTTTCTGCACGTGCATCGTGAGCACAGAATCCCGAAGGCAGGGTTTTGCGGAGATCCACGAACCTCGATGTGTCTGGAGACTTGGAAGTTCTGAGCAACGAGCGCAGGACTGGGGCAAGTGGTGACGGCCAGAACGATCTTGGCGATGTGATAGTACTGTGCCCCGACAACTACAGCGTGTGGACTGCGTTAGCTGATATCGCATCCAGCACTGTTGGTTTGCCCTCACCGTGGACAGGCAGCAACATCCAGATCTCCGGCAATCGCTGCTGCCCATCCTTTCCGCGTGGTACGGAGCGTATCGCGTCGAAAGACGCAGGCTTTGCATTGTTCCAGGCCTCCACTTCCTGTGCCAGTCCCTGCAGCCCGCTTAGATCCACAGATGGCTCGTGACCACCAGGATTGAACGCACAACTGAGGACCTTCGCCAGCAGAAAGACCATCCGACTGGCCCATGCAAAGTCGTCATTCCTCCCAAAGACGTTGGAGCTGTGGAAGCTCTCGAGATTCGTCCGCAGCGGCTTTTGCGAGATGAGCGAGATGTATATGTCTTCCCGGAGACAGAGCCAGGCCGCTGCCTCGCCCAGCCCTCCCGACGAGCCGAAGGACGATATTGTGTTCAGTATGCGCGCTGTACCGGTTAAATGGAATTGGTTGTCGTCAGCTAAAATCTGTCAGCGACCCGATCAGAACGGCACGGGGCTGTTGATCATACGCTCCATCTCTTCATGCTGTCGGAGAATTGCGACCGTAGCAAGGACGACATCCGTTATGTCTGCGCTCGCGCCGGACAGGGCCGGAATCAGAAGTTGCAGGCAGTGATTATGGTACTGTAGCGCCTCGGACGCATCGACGTTGCGCTGTCGATCGATGTGTCGGGAGGAGAAGGCGAAGATCGCCGAGCGCAAAGCCGGCTCCTGAATCGCTTTTACCGGCACATCGGTCTCGAAATGCCGATCGGGATCCGTGATATCGGCCTGTGCATGGCCCGCCGAGCATCAGCAACCGTTGGGAAGAGGCTGGCATTTCCCACCGGACTCACCCATAACGCCATGTTCTCGACAAAGTTACGCATCAAGATAGCTTCGCGCGCGCTGAATGCCGGTTGATGCGTCTTTGACGGATTGATGCTTGGCGGACGGTTTGTGCTTAGAGCTCCTGAATGACCGGTTATGGGCCGAACAGAAACCCGCTCTCTCACGACCACCGGCCCGCTATCGTGACTGCTCTGTCCGGCGCTCACGCAAACTGATCGGTGGCCATTTAGCGTAGACCCAGCGGGATGGCCTGGGCTCGGATCGTCGGTGAAAGGGCTCGACGATAGATCACACGGCGACCACACGAACCGACAATCATCGTCCAAGAGCTGCGGTGACTGACCTACCTCATATAGTCGCTGGATGGCCTGCGTCTCATCCAGGAACTTGACTATCAATGGCCATGAGAACACATCTCCTAATTTCAGCAGGGAAACTTTACCAGGACCCATCAAGTCCGGCCACAGATCTTGCCCGGGAAACGCAGTCGCGGTCTCCGTGGGCAGATCTAGCCCTCTGCGAAAGCGAACGTTGAAGCCTCGTTTACAGTCGATGCCTGCTTGCTGACAATGTGCACAGGAGGGCAGATTGGTGTCGCCTGATGGATTGTCAAGAATAAGAGCTGCTATCGTCGTGTGCGTGTATGGACTCACACTTCAAGTGCCGGGCTGCAACGGGAATGTCATAAGACTATATCTGACCAGTATTCAAAGGACATTAAGAGCCTAGGAGATGAGCATACCCCTGCATCGTTGACTAAGGCGAATTGTCAGCTGATTAGCTTAATCAATTGATGCCTAGGGTCACAGGTCGAGGGATTACCAGCCAGTGATTAGACGACTTCTACGTCTGGTTGCGGGAGACAATGCGTTGATGAATTGGGCTGGATTGAAGACGGAAAGAGTTGCCTTGTGAAGTGAAGACAATAGCCAATTATCAATAGGCAGTGATACTAGTCCAATTTGGGAGTAGTGCCTTCACCCCGTATATTTCCCCAATTTTCCCCGATTTTCCCCGCATCTTCATAGTGAGAACTCAGAAGGCTCATTAGGGCTCAGGAATACAGATAGAATGATGTCTACCACATATTACCAACAAAGGAAGAAGGGTCTACTCCGAACTGGCCCGGCCAAGAGACTGCATGAGACTACTACGTATATACGTATCTTAGATCTGGAGCGAAGACAAGAGAATCCGCCATCATCCATGCAGATAATCATGAGAGACCCGTCATACACCAATCCAAGCTCTAGATGTATAGACCCCCTTCCCCTCCTATTATCTAACTAGAACTCACAATGCAGAGAGCATCGCCCCCGGCCGATGCACAAACAGCCCCACCACCTCACCGAACCGCCGCACCAGCCGCTGCGCCTCCGCCTGACAGCCCACCGCACTGGACAGCACGAGCACGGCGTACAGCGAATCCGGCTGCGGATACGTGTAGAGGTAGATGGTGCGCTCGGGCGGGTTATCCACGCTGTGGGCCGTGAGCCGCCAGACGGCGTGCCCCTCGACGGTCGTGACGGGGCTGGCGTCGATGTTCTCGTGCAGCACGATCGAGTCGATCTCGGAGTCGCGCGGCCACGGCGTGCAGTGGGCCACGAGGTCGCCCCACTCGAGCGTCTGGTGCTCCAGCGAGGCGACGTGCTGGTCCTGGACGGCCTGCAGGAGATCGCGCACCGTCCAGGCTGGCGGGGCGCGCACGCGCACGGGCACCGGGTTCAGGCACGGCCCCACGATGCGCTCCGGCGCCGGCACGTCCACGAACCGGCAGTTGACCATCTGGCAGAAGGTCACGTCCGCCTGGCGCGTCCGCTCGCGGAGCACCTGCGCCCACGCCGCTTTCACGACCGTTGCCCAGGTCGTGCCGGCCGGTGGCGGTAGCGCCGTCGGGATGTCCTGCGTGGCGACGATGCACGCCGCCTCCTGGGGCGCGGTGGACGGGGTAAGCGGGAGTGCGGTCGGGGTGGCGTCGGCGAGGAGGGTGCGCCAGAATTGCAGGGCCGACGGCGTGCGCAGCGTGGCGCATTTGCGCACGAAGTCCGCGTAGGTCGTTTGGATGGTGAGCGGGCTGCTTCTCTCGCGGTAGAGCTGGGCGAGGTCGCCTAGGAGCGTGTCTAGGCAGAGGCCGTCGAATTGGGCATGGCTGATGCGGATGATCAGCGTGTGTTGCTGCAGGGAGGCATCCTGCAGCAGAATGAACTTGAGGAATGGCCCGCTGAGCGGCGTCGGCGTGCTGCGGTCTTCGGCGCAGACGGCGTGCGCCCAGAGGTCGGCGTCGTGGCCAGCGGTGGGCGGGCTCACGACACGCCACGGCACGTCGACCGCTCGCAGGATGACCTGGACGTGCTCGGTCTGGAAGGGGAGGAAGATCGTGCGCAGAATCGGGTGGCTCTGCACCAGGCCTTCGCACGCCCCGCGCAGTCGCACGGGGTCCAGCGGGCCAGTCATCCGGATCTGAAGGTAGTCGAGGATCTGATACTGCACGAGAAAGAGCTGCGTCTCGCGGACCGGAGCTATGTCTTCGATCATGTCGGCGGTTAGGTCGGAAGGAAGATTGTTGAAGAAGTCGTGGCGCAGCGAGCTGAAGGGGTCCTCCTGGATTGCCTGGATATGGCCGACAGGCTCTGGGTGACTGGTCTTCGCGCATTCGGCGAGGGAGCTGAGACTGGGCTGCTGAAGACAGTCTATCACCGTGAGGCTGAGTCCCTCGCCACGCGCGAGCGTTACGAGCTGCCGCGCGGACAGCGAGTCACCCCCCAAGCTGAGGAATGACTCGTCCATCCCGACATCTTCCGCGGCGAGGGACAGTGTCTTGACCAGAACGGACTGCAAGAGTGCTTCCCTCTCTGTGCTCGGAGGGCGATACAGCTTGGAGACTGTCATGTACGCCAGGATCTCCTTACGAGAGAGCTGGGAGATATTCTCGACCAAGAGGCGGCGGTGCATCTTCCCGGACGCGGTGCGCGGCAGACTGGCCACCGGGATGAAGGAGGTTGGGATCATGTAGGACGGCAGCACCTCGCTCATCTGGTCCAACGCCCGTCGTGCGCGGGCCAGGAACGCTGCATCGGGGGGCAGGAGCTGGCAGTGAGCAGCAGCATTTCCGCCATTCGACCGCGCAGACGCCACGGGGATGACGGCCACGAGCATGCCATACTGCGAATCCGCGTCGCGGGGCCGCACCAGCTCCGCCACGACATGGGAGGCCTCCGGGAACTGGGCGCGCAGGTGGTACTCGATCTCGGCCAGTTCGATTCTCTGGCCCCGGACCTTGACCTTGCCGCCCTTGCGGCCGCGGAACTGGTAAGACCCGTCCACGGGGCTGCGCGAAAAGAGATCCCCCGTCTTCAAGAACCGCGTGGTCGATGCACAGCCGACCTGCCCCGTCCAGGCCGGAGACGTGATGAAGGTAGCGTCCGTCTGCTCGGGGTTGTGGAGATAGCCCCGGGCCAGACACGGGCCCTGAAGCACCAGCTCCCCCTCGGCGCCCAGCGGCATCAGCCGATTGTGGTCCTGCGCATCGACGATCCACCCGATCGCCGCGCCGGGCGATCCCACCGTTGACAGGTCCCGGGGCTCGAAGATCCGCTTCGTCATGATCGGGCTCCCGCACTCGGACTGCGCATACATGGAGTGCAGGGCGACCTGCTGCGCCCACTTTCCAACTTCGAGCCGGCCGATCGCTTCGCCCACCAGGAACATGGTCTGGATACTGGGCACCTTGGTGGGCTCGAGCACACGCGCCACGGACGGAGTGATCATCGCCCAGGTGACGCCGAGACGGTGGATGGCCCCTTCGATATTATTCTGCAGCTCGTCCTCGGACGGGATGCACAGGCAGGCACCGTAGGTCAAGGCCACCAGGTGCTCCCACATGCAGGCGCTGAAGGAGTATGATGTCGACTGCAGTACGCGGGACGAGCTGTCGAGCCCGAAAACGGTCTCTCCGCTGGTCAAGGCGGCGTGGTCAGTGACGACGCCCTTGGGAGTGCCCGTCGACCCGGAGGTGAAGCCCACATGGAGCATGTGATGGCTCTCAACCCTAGCCCATTCCCGCCAGCGCGGCATCTCTGGGTCCTTGGCGGGAGGTTCAGCGCTCATCTCCTCGATAATCATCACTTCAGGTCCGAGGAAACAGGCCTTGGCGTACTGCTTCTTGGAGGTCAAGATTAGATGAGGGCCCGCGAGGTCGCAGAGCGTGGCGAGCCGGTGAGTCGGCTGTGAGGGATCCATCAACGAGAAAGCCCCTCCGGCCTTGAGGACGGCATGGATGGCGACGGGCGTCCACTTGGACTTTTCCGACAGAATAAAGACGAGCTTTTCGGATGTGAGCCCGGCATGGAATAGTTGATGGACAAGGTAAGACGCGCTCTGGTCAAGCTCGCCGTATGAGAAGTCTCCGTCCCACGCGCAGATAGCGGGTGCCAGGGGCCGTTCGGTGGCATGACGTTCGATCCGATGGTGAACACATTCACGGCTTGTTTCAGTGCCGCTCTGCGTGTTCCAGTGGAGACTCTTCTCGAGGTCTTCCGGGTTACTGGTTTGGATGTCCGCCCAACGTGTGTCGAGGCTGGCCGTGGAAGTGACTTGTGCCAGAGTGTGCGAGAAGGTGTGCAGAACTGACTCGAATACCTCGGGAGAGAGAACTGTCGAGTCAAAGTGCACATGGGCCGTCACACCTTTGCGATCCAGGCCGCATATCAGGACCAATGGATACTGGGAACTCAACGAGTCAGAAAGTCTAGACTCGTCGAGACCAGCCATCGGTCGCATGACCAAGACGTTGCGGAAGTCACAGAGACGAGTCGCCTCGGCGCTGCTCGTGCGCAGATTGTCCAGCCCCATCTGCTCGAAATGGCGACTGATCTGCCAGTACTGGTTGACCATTGCACAGCCGGCGCGGACGGTGTCGACCGAGTCCAGATTCAGGTGGCAAGGAACAATGGCATTTGCGCCCTTGCCTTGACCCCGTGTGTCATCGAGCACCCCAAACAGAACATCTGGTGATGTTGTATAGAGAGACAGCACAAAAGCCCAACTCAAACAGAGGTGGGTGGGTAGCTCATCCTGGGAGATACCATGGGGGATCCACTTCGTGACTTGGCCATCGAGCGAAGGGCTGTAGGAGTCGGACGGCAACGGCGGAAACCTCACGCCTTCGAACTCCATGAACCTGCCTCCTAAGTTTGGACTGGCCATTCTGCTGGTGTGGTGCAGACTGGGAGTAGTCGCTCAGGTGTGTATAGCAGGCTTGCAGCGATATTGATCCAATGGCGACTACTTATATGCGAGACAGTATGCCCTGTTGGGTCGACGTCCGGGATCAAACCCTCCGCAGCCGACTGTCACATGGCTTCTTACAGCCCTGAGCAATCGTCTCACATTCCTTTAGAGCTTGAAGAAAGTCTCCTGCAGTGACTCGCTGCACCAACAGGCAAGGGTTCGGAGCCGATCTGAAGTCCGTACAGATTGGCTTGCCTCTCATTTTCACCATTGTTTGAGTGGCAGATGCCTCTTTGCAGAGGAGTCCAGCCAGGTCGATGCTAGGATCGAGAAGGGACATTGGACTTGTGAAAGAGCACTCCGAGAGATACCCACAAATTTTCCAGTTCCCTGCGCTCAACTGGTGGAAGCGATTAAAGGAAGAATATTAGGTACAGACTGTACATGTATTACAGGCTTTGCGAAAGGCACTATTCAGGCGTGGCTGCATCTCAACTTTGGAGCGTTGTGAAATTCGTGGCCACGGAGGGTAGGCTAGTGAGTGAGAGAAAGAACAGACCACAATAGTTCTGAGGAATTGGTAACTGCTTGGGTCAACTGCAAATAATTCGATTTGTGCGTGTGGCTGCTGTGCCAGATCCTGCTGATCGACAGTGCATGCAGCCAATATAACTCAACTCATCCTGCAGCGCTCAGCTACACCAGCGGTGTAGCGCGCGTCCCGCACGTAATCCACACGATGCACTCGCATTGCCCTCGAAAGACAAATCGTGCGAGTGTGCCCTCGTTGTGAAAGAGGGCCTCATCCTTGCACTGTACTGTACAGTCCACTTCATTGCGTTCATCCTGTCGTGGTCTTGCCACGGAATACTGTCAGCTTATCCCCCGCGGTATAATCATATAAAGCTCAACGCACCTGATACCCAGCCAGCCTCCGCAACTCCAAGCACCACACGACAGGTGAAACCCGATCTGGCTCTTCCCATCCTTCTAACCAGCAATCCACCACCACCATGGGCTCAATCGGATCCTCCCACCATGACCCGCAGCTCGCAGCCTCCGCGTCCAGCAACGAGGCCGCAGACATGATCACGCTCGACTGCTCCAAGCTTTGGGGGTCCGCCGCCGAACGACGCGAAGCGCTCGAACAACTCGACCACGCCCTGCAAACCTACGGCTTCATCTACCTGGCCAACCACGGCATGCCCGAGGAAGTCTACGACAACGCCCTGAAATGGATAAGTTGCCCGCCCCTTCACCCCGTCTAAACATCCAAAACTGACCAACCTCTCCACTCCAAGCGCTTCTTCCACCTCGACGCCGCCACCAAGAACCTCATCCCACGGCCCGCCAGCGACGCCCTCGAAGACCACCTCGGCTACGCCGAGTACGGCGTGGGCCACATCAGCCAGCTGGTGTTCGACGAGGCGGCCGTCGAGGCGCACCGCATCGCGTCGCCGGACCACAAGGAGACGCTCGAGGTCGGCAACCCGGCCGACCCGAAGAACCGGTGGCTGCCGGAGCCCCGGTTCCCGGGGTTCCGCGCCTTCTACGCGCGGTTCTGGGACGCGTGCAACGCGGTCGAGGCGGCGCTGCGGCGCGCGCTGTGCGACATCCTGGCCATCGAGACGGACACGCTGTGCCGCATGCAGAGCCAGCGGTTCGGGCATGTCAGCTTCCTCCACTATCCGCAGATGGTGCTGCAGTCGGCCTCGGCCACAGCCACCGCCCCCGCGGGGCAAGAAGCGCGCCGCCTGAACGCGCACACCGACTACGGCGGCCTGACCCTCGTCTTCCAGGACCACGTGGGCGGGCTGGAGGTGCACGACGGCGCCGTCTTCCGGCCGGTGGCGCCCAAGCCCGGCACGATCGTCGTCAATGTCGGCGACATGCTGGAGCGTCAGTCGAATGGGCGGTGGAAGAGCGCCTTGCATCAGGTCGTGGGGCCGCGCGAGGAGACGCTGGGGGCTCGGTCGGACAAAGGCAAGCTGGTGTTCGATCGCTACTCGATCGCGTATACCGGGGCGGTGGACCCCGAGGTCATGATCGAGACCTTGCCGGGCTGTGACGTGCCGGGGAAATGGAGGCCCAGTATGGCCGACTGGGACCAGGAGAAGCCGGTGACTTCCTATGAGTGGCTGACCAAACGGGTGGCGGCGGAGTATCACCAGGGCTGATTGGGACCATGGTGTAAATGGCTTTTTGAGTTAGTAGTCTGCAGTTGGGAAATTGTACTGTACTACCTATTCAGATTAGGGCTCATGCGGATGAAGGGGAGCTATCAGCACGGTGCATGGCATGCCGCGAGGGCCCTCCCGTCAATAGTCTGGAAACCTGGAAATTGCTCATTTCGATCAAGCAAGGGGTGGGCGTAGGCATATTAGCCTTATGATCTTTGTTCAAAACAGTCTCGTCCATATGCTCCATATGCTGGCCATCAATAGTTAAACAAAGCACGGGAAACTGCCCCGGCTCCTGACCTCGACGGCTTGTTGCCAACTGTAATAGCTGGCTGCCCAGTTCAATGGCCAGCGCGACAGTGAGCCACTCGCAGCTCGACTGTATGCCCAGGCAAAGACGTCCTGTACTCTTCAACTTGAGATCCTCTGTCTCCTTTATCACGTTTGTGGCGTCTTACGCGGTCTTCACCGTACGTATGCGGCCCCTCCGTAAACCCTCGGAGATGCAATCCTTACAAAGGCTGACAAACGTCAACAGGACAGCTTTTTGTATGGACTGGTATGCTTGCTAGGAGTTCCAATCCCTCCGAGCAGCTCAGCGAGTCCCATAGCTAAGCCACTTTAGATTGTCCCTGTGGTTCCCACCGCGCTCAATGATCGACTCGGGGTATCCAGAAAAGACGGTGATGATTCCCTCCAGCCGTCTGATCCTTCGTGTCGCTAACCCCCGTCCCACAAGTACAGAGCAAAGATGGACCTCGATCCTGATCGCGCTCTACGGCGCTGCTCAATTCTCTTCTGCACGTGAGTACGTCGGGACCAGAGACCCCACTCCGATGCTAACACCGCCGCCACTTCCAGCCCTGAGCGGCTACATCTCTGACCGCATCCGATCGCGGTGGTGGCCCATGGTGGCCGGCGTGCTGACCCTGGGCGCGGGGACTGCTCTGCTCTGCGCCGGGAACCGCATTGGCTTTTGGGTCGCCGGTCGCCTCCTCCAGGGGGCCGCCGCCGCCATCGTGTGGACCGTCTCGTGCGCATTGCTGGTGGACACGGTCCCGGAGGCGCAGCTGGGCCACGCCATGGGGTGTATGAGCATGGGCATGACCATCGGGAACCTCATCGGCCCGCTCGTCGGAGGCGCGGTCTATGAACATGCCGGGTACTACTCTGTTTTCATCGTGGCGTTTGTCCTGATCGGCATCGACCTGGCACTTCGGCTGTTGATCATTGAGAGGACGCATGCCCCCGAGCCCATTCGTAGTTCGGACCGGGAGGCCTCCCCGCTGGAACCGGCTGCTCGGCATGGGGATGAGCCCGAACCTGCTACACCGCCAGCGCCGCAATCGCACACCGGTCTCCAGGGCGTCTGGAGACTGCTCTCCTCGCCTCGGATCCTGGTCGTCCTCTGGACGTGTGTCGTGATCTCGATCGTCATCTCCGCGTTCGACAGTGCCTTGCCACTGTTCGTGCAGGACGCGTACGGATGGGCGCAGACCGCGCAGGGGCTGATCTTCATCCCGTTTCTCGTGCCCAGCCTTCTGGGCCCGCTGGTCGGGTGGATCAACGACCGATGCCCCAAGCATCGGCGGCTCCTGGCCGGTGGAGCGTTGCTGCTGAGTGTGCCCCCGGCCGTCCTTCTCCGTCTGGTGTCCAACAGTGATCTGGCGCACAAGGTCCTCCTCTGCGCCCTGCTCTTCCTGCTGGGAATGTGCGTGAGTCTCTTGTTCCCCTTGGTCTTGGCCGAGAACTCGTATGCCGCGGCGGAGAAGGAGCAAGAGGCACCGTCGTCGACCTTTGGCACTCAAGGGGCGATGGGGCTGGCGTACGGCTTGGCCAACTCCGCCTACGCGGCTGGCTCCGTTGCCGGCCCTTTGCTGGCGGGCTACATTCGCCAGAGTGCGGGCTGGGCCACGATGACGGGGGTGTTGGGCTTGCTGACGGGGGTTTCGGCCTTCCCTGTACTTTTCTGGTTCGGGGGCGTTGTGCCATGCAGGAAGTCTTTTTGCGGTTCGGGGCCAGCGTAGAGGGGAGCACGAGCATACCTCCCGTGCGACTCGCTTTCAAATGATGCTATTTCAATGATTCCTTCATACAGACCTGATTCATGCTTTCCGTTTGCAGTTTAAACATCATAGATGTAAAGTAAGGGTCTGGGCGTTGATCGGGAGCATAATCCATCCATTAGATTTTGCTGGTGTCTCAGGTCAATGCGCAGACGCAAGGCAGCGGTTGCCACCTCACATGCGTGAGCATTCCTGATCTGCCCTATGATCTGCAAATCTGCAAGGGCCCTCGCTGGTCTACCTCAGCCATCGCCATTGTGATTTACACCGCTATTTCCGTTTTGCTTCTGCATGGTTTGCTTATGGCCGTGCAAGCCATTGACGGCCCGGTCGGCCGGCCCCGTGTCCAATAATTCTGCTCCATCTTAGCATTGCATTTGATGCCGCCATCAGGACTAAATATGCAATGAAAGGCTAGTACTTACCACCGCCACCCAGCCCCAGCCTTTGCACATGGACAGCCTCATCACGGAGTAAGGCATTGGCATAGGTACAGTCATTCTTCACTGACCGTGTCCATCTTCACGAATCTCTGTCCACTCCTGCAGACACTTCCTCTTTTACCCTTTTGGGGTTGTCCTTGGCGAGAGGTCAGGCTGTCTTGGGACGACTATAAGAAAAGAACCATAATAAAGCTGTCCTATAGACAGGCTCTCACTGGTCACCACATCTAAACCTCAACCCTAAACCGACGGGCGACCCAACCATCTTGCCATAACATAATGGGAGACTTGACATTTCGCGATGCTCGCGGCCTGTCCTTCACTGAGAGTGTGCTCTCCTCATGTCAAAGGGTAGAGGACCTACTGAAGAGCCAAACCCCGATTGTGCTGAACGGAAGTACTTTAGATGTGGGTGCGGTGGTTGTCGTGGCTCAGTATGTTTTCCACCCCGGGCAGTCCACTTCCCCTCAACCCTCAACCCTCAACCCTCAACCCCTAATGAATTCTACCCAGACACGGCCAGCATGCCACCATGACCAGTGACCCCACGATCCGTCAAAGCATGAAAGCCAGCGTGGACTTTCTCGACCAACAGCTGCAGCGCGGCGAAGTGGTGTACGGGGTCAACACGGGGTTCGGCGGCAGTGCGGACACGCGGACCACGCACTACGCCGGCCTCCAGAAAGCCCTCATTCAGATGCAAACCTCGTGCGTTCTCCTGCCCAGCGATCGCAGACAGTTCTCCCTGGGAGCCCCCGCCACTTTCAGCCCCTGCTATCGAAGCCATAGCATGCCGATTCCTGTGGTCCGGGCGGCCATGTTGACGCGATGCAATTCCCTGCTCCGCGGTCACTCGGCCGTGCGGCCGGTCGTGGTCGAGCATATCCTCAAGCTGTTGCGGCATGGCGTGACGCCCGTCGTGCCTCTCCGGGGCAGTATCTCCGCCTCGGGCGACCTGGCGCCGCTCTCCTACATCGCGGGCACTCTGGAGGGCAACCCCGACATCTTCGTGCATGTCCACGCGACCGACCAGATCCTTCCCGCGGACGAAGCCCTCCAGCGGCTCGGACTCCCCGCGCTCGATCTGGGACCCAAGGAGGGACTCGGTCTGCTCAACGGGACGGCCTTCAGCTGCGGCGCCGCCAGTTTGGTCCTCTTCGAGGCCAACCAGCTCCTCCTTCTCTCGCAGTTGCTGACCGCCATGGCCACGGAGGCTCTCGCGGGCCAGGCGGACAACTACCACCCGTTCATCGCGGCCGTGCGACCCCACGACGGGCAGATCGAAGCCGCCGCCAACATCTTCGGCTTCCTGGCTGACTCCCGGCTCGCGACGCGGTCCACGGAGGAAGGGGCGGCGGGCAGCAGCAGCATGACTGACGCCGCGGGCCACGCCGGGCTCAGCCAGGACCGGTACGCGCTGCGCACCGCGACGCAGTGGCTGGGGCCGCAGCTCGAGACGATGGCGCTGGCGCTCACGCAAGTGGCGACGGAGCTCAACTCGACGACCGACAACCCGCTGATCAGCGTGGCGGGCCGCCACGTCCACCACGGCGGCAACTTCCAGGCAGCGGCCATCACGTCGGCGATGGAGAAGACGCTGGGCTGCGTGCAGATGGTTGGCAAGATGCTGTTCGCGCAGTGCTCGGAGCTGCTCAACCCGGCGCTCAGCCACGGGCTGCCGCCGAACCTGAGCCTCGACGACCCCAGCCTGTCGTACGCCTTCAAGGGCCTCGACATCAACATGGCCGCCTACCTCTCCGAGCTGGGCTACCTCAACCACCCCGTCAGCAACCACGTGCAGTCGGCCGAGATGCACAACCAGAGCCTCAACTCGCTGGCCCTGGTGGGGTGCCGCTACGCCGCCGACGCCGTCGAGGTCCTGGCGCTGATGACCGCCACCTTCCTGTACGTACTGTGCCAGGCGCTGGACCTGCGCGTGCTGCAGACGGAGTTTCTGCGCGACGTGCGGCCCAAGGTTGACGCGCTCACCGGCGAGCTTATTGCTGCATCGGCGGCGGCGGCGGACCCAACCACCCTCCAACACATCCGCACCACCATCTGGGCCGAGCTGATGTACCACTGGTCCCGAACCAGCACCTCCGACCTCGCCGACCGCTGCACCACCACCGCCACGAGCACCGCCGGCACCCTGCTCGACCTGCTGCCACCCGAGACTCCCGAGATCGAGGGGCCATCGATCCGTGAGTGGAAGCGCAAGCTCGCGTGCACGCTGCGCGAGAGCTACGAAACCGTCCGCGCCACGCGGTTCACGCAGACCACCACCTCCCCTCCCACCCCAACCTACCTCTGCGGCGCGTCGCGACGGCTCTACACCTTCGTGCGGGAGGAGCTGGGAGTCCCGCTCCACCGGGGTTTCGCAGATCACCCGACGGTCGATCGGGCCAAGGGCGCGGGGAAGCTGACCATCGGGTCGCAGGTGAGTAAGGTCTATATGGCCTTGCGCGAGGGGCGTCTGCGGCGGGTGCTGTTAGAGTGTTGGTAGTAGATCGTGTCGACTATGTATCTAGAATTCAATATCAGCAATGCAGCAGGATCCAGACTATTGCAGATGCTACCAAATGCTATCTTGAAACATCCATCCACGCCATTCAAGGAAAGGTGCCAGGTAATCCGGATTAGGCTCCAGAAGTATTCTTTTCAACCAGTGTTTTCTCTCGGCGACGCAGCGTAGATAGAGTGTGGCACCTAGATCATAAAATGATAATGCAGCAATTCGAGCCATGATGCAACGCCCCAGATCTTCGTCTCAGCCATCTGCAGGTTGAGGATATTCCCTTGGAATGCGTGCTGCCGAGAATAGTGTGGAAAGGTCCCCTCACACCAAATCCAGTTGAGCCAATCTAATCTGCCATAATCCAAGTCGATACTGCAGATGCCGCGTTAATCTGAGGGTGATTTCCAGTTCATGATCCTTTCAACCTTTGTGCGGGACATCTACTGGTAGTAAGTATCAGCAAGAGGAGCTCTCCAGCTGTAGTTTTTGCATCAACTACAGCCCTTGAAGATGATTATCTCCGTCAAATGTCTTTGTCCAACAACATGGCTTACAGCCATCAAGCCAATATAAAATCCATCATCTCTCTTTGCTCCTTTGGAGCGCCCCTTCTCCCCCTCTCCAACGGAACACTTCTAGAAACACCCACCTAGGAATTTTCCAAGACAACAGCAACAACATCCACACAACAAAGCTCCTCACAAGCTCTGCTTCGGCAGAAGCTTGAGCTCTTTCAAGATGACATGGTTGAACTGCTTCTGGCACCCAGGGAGTACGGAACCGGAGACATGTGCAATGTGCAGGACGGCGCTAGGCGCCCGCCGAGGGCTCGCGAGTCATGGATTTCCGCCGGTGTTGGAAGGACAGTGTCCGTGCTGTGGGCCAAATGGCTTCATGCAGCCGAGTTGTCAGAACCTCGAATGCCACCGCAATCGAAGACTTCGCGTCCTACGCGAGCAGGCACGCGATCCTGACCGGCACAATCCTCCTCCCCCTGGCCCCCAGTTTCCTGGTGGGATCAGGGGCCCCCGCACCATATATTGCATCATGACGCAGGAACAGGAAGCTCGCCTTAGCGAATACGAACGCTCGCTTCCCGGGGAGCGACTTGATTTGGGGGTGCCCATGCCCACTTTAAGAACGGACCGCGATAGCGAGGGCCTTCCTCAAGATCCCCGGGTGGCTTGGAGTTGGATGCAGTATAACCGACAGATGCTCGAGTGGGAAGTTCTTCAGGAGCTCCAGAAATGTGATAGACAAGAGTATCTACAGCGAGAGGTCGTGCAGCAGCTGAATTCCAGGAATGGTATGCAAGATTCGGAAGATGCGGTTCCGAGTATCAGCAGCACCACTAACGGTGACACCGGCCCAAGAGATCGAGCGTTGGAGCGGTTGCAGACGGCTCGGTGGGCAGAGCCAGACCCAGCTCCAGTGATATCGACCGTCGACATCATACGCTTCATTTTCAAATCTTCCATACCCGAGTCCTACCTGGCTTTGATCGAGGAATATGGAGATCGCGAGGTAGCCCCGAGCACGGCGGTTGCAATTCAGAAGCTGCTGGTTCGGCAGGCAATCGGAAGGCCGCTGAATTGGGCTGTTCGCGTTGATACACCGGTGCGAGTCGACCGCCCTGTCCCATGTAACTGCAATCCGCGGCGCGGTCCGGCACTGAGCATCCCTAAGGTCACAACTCGGCCCGGTTCCGCTTCCCATCAACGGAGGCCTTATTCCAGTTACCGGCCTGACACACGCGACTCCAGAGTGCTGATTCCAACTTGCCCCTGCTGCGGGGTATACGCGACAGACATGCCATGGCCAACGTTTCAAGGCGCAACCATGGATAACCCTCTGCTACACGACGACACTGTCGCTCCACCCGAGGTTCCAGTAACCGATATACCCCGTCTGCCTGCTCAGAATCTCAATCTTCCAATGGTTGAATATGTTAGCATGGATCTGGAAGGGAACGTCATCGACGAGGCATTTGAAGCCGCAAGTGAGTATGGTGAGGAACACGACCAGTATGACATGTGGTGAACCAGAGACTGAGAGCGGAAAGACAACCAAGAAACCAAAAAAAAAGAAAAAGAAAAAGAAAAGAAAAGAAAAGAAAAATCTGTTCGGAGAAAAACAACAATAAGAACAATCCATCTACCTTTCTTCCATTCCTCCTGTAAAGCTAACAAACCACAGAGCGCATAGGTAACTCCCGGCCAATGACACGGACTGATCAGAGATCACAGATAATCATCATTGGTATACAATGCCCCATATCAGCCACGAAAGCCCATGGAAGCCTCTTTTGAGTCATATGCAGCACGTTCCACTAAACAATCAAAAAGAAACTTAACCTTACCTGAATCCGGCTCACCAGCTTGATCAACCCCGTGGAAATACCATGAACACTCCGTGTCCCATCAGGTGTGGCTGGTGCACCCGCATAGATCTCTATGATAGCAGGGGCCAATAGCGCATCAGTCCGGGTCGCCTGACAATCCAGAGGGAAGTCTAATGTGCCATCCATGATCCGGTCCCAAAACATACTTCCACTCAGGACACATCTTTTTGTTCAGATAGCGCTCGAGCCCCCGCAATTCGACAAGCTTCATGGTGAGCGGTTGGTCATTTCCGAAAGTCGCGGATGATCGAACTATGAGTGATGGTGGTGTCTCCGGTAAGTTGCTAGAAAAGTATCCTCGAGTTATCCGTCCCACCCCGAACCCAAAGTTAGCCTCTACTCCTTCCCTTATCAAGCTTGACAAGCTATGTCGATCGTCGAGACGCCCTAGTCGTCCGCTCGAATGAGGATAGAGGCAGATGATGTCTAGACCTTGATTTCTGCAGCTATGTGCCAATACGTTCGTTACCGACGATCCACACACGGGTAATGGCGTGCATGGGCGGGAGCACGAGAAAGCCGGCACGAAGAAACCATGCCGGGACAGAAAGTATAGATGCTGGATAGGGGCGTTGGGGGATGGAAGGTATCCCCTTTTCCCTGTTTCTCGACCACCACGAAATGATCATGAGAACGAACCGCCACCTGGTCTCTTACCCTGGGGGTTCGAGAATGCATAGTCTTGCCCAGACGAGCGCGTTAATTCAGAGCAGCAGAGACGAGAATGGTATCTCGAACAAGTCCTGGCAAACGTAACTTGAGTATCAGATCCCATTCGGTAAGCAGAATCGAGAGATCTGCAGATTGTTGCCCTTCTGAAGGGAAACGAATGTGCTGCCTGCGGAGAAAGCAGGAAAGGTCATGGTAGGGTGTGTAGCGTATCTCTAGCACACCAAGTGTCGGATTCTTTTCCTCATTATCACAACGGTATTGGGCATCGCACCCTCCATCCTGGAGCGATGAGTTTGATGCCCAACTAATAACTTGTTTTGTGCCTGTGAATATCGTCCGTCAACTATTGCAATCGATCAGCTGCTACAGAGCAGAGGTCTAAATCCCAGTTTCGCGGCCACAAGCCACGTGCTGCTCATACTTTGGAACGCAATGAATCGAGAATCCCGAAAGCAGTGTCTGCTTGAGTAGTAGAAACCGAAAGAATCTATGAAGAAGTATTGCAAGTCGATGAAAGCATTTTAAGAAGAAAAGTATCCACTTTGCGAAGCTCGATGTAAATAAAAAGTAGGAGATGATTTAGTTGTACAGTAGGAATGTAGATGGAGAAGCACCCAAAGACCAAGACCCATAATCCATCCGCCCTGAACTAAACCCAATTAGGAAAACCACCCAACGAGCCCAGCGGCCCAGCCTGTGAGCCCGCGATAGACAATCTACATCTCTCACCGCCTCGGTCACGTGCCTGCATCACGAAGAGCACCGCCAAAGTTTCACACCAAACCTCCGCCGCAACCTCCGCATCCCCGATCGCGCAGTCGCAAGTCTTGGATCCTCCGAACCACCAATCTTACGCCTCATACCTTCAACTCGCTCATCATACTTCCTGCTCACAATGGCCAAGAAAGGTGAGTACTATCTCGATCGCTAGCCCCTTTGGGGTTCAATTGCCCGCGGCTGGCGGGACCTCTAGCCCGGTCGGACACAAGAAGAAAAAAAAAACGTCGCACCACTTTTCCCTGTCCTTGGAGCTCTTGAGAGACATTATGCGAACAAAAGCTAATTTCTTTTCTTTTTTACGTGTATAGCCAAGTCCCGTACCATCACTGTCCGTCTCATCTCGATGGCCATGACGGGCTTTTACCGCACAATGGTCCGGCCCCGTACGCACCGTCCGCTCAGCATGCTCAAGTACGACCCCGTCGTGAAGAAGCAGGTCCTCTTCCTGGAGGCAACCAAAGGTGGTCGGAATAAATAGAAGGAAACCTCGGCTCTACGGAAGCTTTCGCTGCCGTCAAATGGCGTCTCGCGCATCCTTCGACGGTGGTTCGTCTTCGTCGCAACATTTCCAAGTCAGATCTCGGCCTGGACAATTCCCTGATATTATTTCCTCGTTTCCATTATAACGAATCGCGGAGAACCTCGGAGCAACTGTTGCGGCCACCATCTCGATGCAGCGGGTCGCCGAACTCTCGAACTTTCGAAGATATGATCATGTATATTATACAGCGCAACAGCTAAGACTTCGACTTGTGGGATGAACTCAACATCTCCATGTATGTTAAAGCTGTCTGCTTTTCTTGTGTTGCATTCTGGCGTTTTAGAGCAGTACAATCTGGGTCCATCATCGTTCAATATATCACAAATTATTTCTCCACAACTCCTCAATGGAAATATCGCTTGCAAGGTGTCAATGTTTTCATCAGTTGAAAGGTTCAAAGCACACATGAGAGATGTATCAGTCTCATCGTCATCACAGTTTCGTTGCATAAGGATAGGATATCAACTAAGCCACATAAATCAACAAAACGAGCAAACAAATTCGACGTTCTTCGCAGATGAACACTATTATCGGCGTGGGAGAGTGTGGGAGAGTACTCAGCCTGCGCATTTTTTGCTGGGATTTACTTCCCTCGACTGAAACGAGCATTATAGCGATCACCTTGGTGCTTCAGCAACGATCATGCGATTAACTATCAGATTCTACTCACCTCTTGTCTTTCGGCCGCCGCCTCTACCACCTCGAGTCGGCTTTTTCTGGAATCCAGTCTGACTGTCATTCAGCGCAGGTCTGCTGCTTCCAGAAGCAAGCTTCTCAGGGCTCGATTTGCGATCGAAATACTCAGTCACTGTCTTCGTCTGCGATGTGGTCTTGATTGTGTCGAAGGATACTCTAGTCCTCTTGTTCATGATAGAACGTGGCGTTCCAGCTTCAGTGACCTCGTGTGCCATGTCTTCTTGAGAAGCGCTTGCTACTTGACCTTTGGACTTAGCCTGAACCCGGGCGGTTGACTGCTGTTGCTGTTTAGAGTATGTTCTTCGCGAACGCATGGAATTGTCCTCATCAAGGCTGTCTGCTGAGCTCCCCCGGCTGTGAGCAGTCTCAATATCGTGTAATTTGCGTTTCCCTTTCTGCGGGGCTGGGACTTCCGTCTCAAATGTGACCGACCTGTGCTTCGCTCTGTTATCGCCAGGTTTGCTGTTTCCACTACTCAAGTTTAACTTGAGAACCGTGGGTGCTCTTTCACCTCTGCGCGGACTGCCATCATTCTTTGCGCTTGCGGCCTTCGGAGAACTTTTTGAAGGGGAGTTCTGCTGCCCTTCCATCAAGTCTTGTCCCGTACGCTTGGGCGAGCTTGTAGAACAGTTCGCAGCTAGCTCTGCCACGGCGGAGCTACCTGCCACTGCTCCACTTTCCGGAGTAAATATCAACATGGCTGCGAGGTCATAGCTATCGTTGCTTGAGAACAGGCATTCAGTGCGAGGAGATTGCTGCTGGATGCTGGAAAACGGAACGATAGCTGACCCCAGCAAGCACATTGAGTCCACAGAAGCCTCGTCATTACTGATTCCGTCACTTCGCCTCGCTGGTGAAAGACAAGTGGTCGCCTGGCTGTCAGGTACTGTAGTAGCGACGCTTGTCAACTTAGAATTGACGTGCTCGGGCTTTTCCATATCCTCCTGGGGTAGCAAGCCACCGCTACTCGCACTAAAGGACTCTTCTTCAACAGGATTGACCCGACATTCATGTCGACTCTCAACCGCAATGTCAGCCGTAGAAAGCAAAGTCACCTCGAACTTGCTCCAGATCTCCGTAAGCGAGTCTGTAGCCGCCGCGAGACCTGCGCGACGGAGAAGCTCCTTGAGTTTGTTTACCCAGGCTTCTGAGTCTTGTACCCGCTTGAGGAGTGTGTGGATTTCATCCTTTGTCTTCAGCTTGCTACTCTCAAGATCCGCTCGTTCTACTAGGACAGCTGTGAGCCTCTCCTGGATTTTGTGACACTCTTCTTGTTTCTCCATGTTGTCTTGCAAAAGAGCGTCGAGCTTATGCTGCAACTCTGTCTGAATCTTGTCTTTCTCGTCACGGGTATTGACAAGATCGTCTTCAAGGGCGAGTGCCTTCTTCTTCGTTTCTTCAATTTGATCTTGGAGACAGACACTACGCGCTTCGGCCAGAGCTCTTTGTTCCGCCAGTCTTTTAAGCTCTTGTTCTTGCTCAGCTAATTTAGTGACCGTCTCGGATTCACGACAAGTCAACTCTTCGACTTCTTTTGTCTTTGTCACAAGCTATATACAGTCAGAACTCGTCTGGCTAGTCGTCATACAGGCCACTCACAAGGATACCTCGATCGGCATATTCTTTGTCTCGTGAAATCTTGAACTCATCCTGTAGATTGTGAGCTCGCATGATCGAGAAACTGGGAAAGGACATCTTACAAATGATGATTTAGTATCGTCAAGCTGCTTTTGAAGAAGTTCCACTGATTGTGCTAAATCAGCTTTCTCTTTCAACAGATCGCGATGTTGCTGTTCGTATCTGGCCTTGATCTGCTCGCGAGCGATGACACTGGCCCGGCCCAACTCCTCTCGGACTTGGCTCTCCTTCTGTTTGACTGCATCTTTCAGGGTGACGACTTCCGCTTCGAGCTTTATGACACAGGATTCTATCTCTTGAGTTCTTGATTCGGCTTTAAGCAGGGAGGATCGAATGGCTTTGTTCTCGAGGTCCTTGGCTCTCAACTTCTCTGCCATGGCCTCTGACTCTGCCACCACTTTCTGCATGCTGCCCTCTATTTGAGCTTTCTCCAACTCGTGACGCGTGAGTTCAAGTGCAGCAGCTTCAGCATTCTTGAGAGTGCGTGCCTCACCCAGGTCGGCTTCGAACTGCTCCATTTGGCCGCAAAGCCTTGCTTCGTTGTCCCTCAATGCATCAATAGAACAGTTCAATTGGTCAGTCAATGGCAACAGGCGCTCAAGGGCTTCCTTTAGTCCGCCGAAATGCTCCGTATGCATGGAGATTTGCTCGACCAGCGTTGATTCGCTCGCAATCTGACTTGTGACCCTTTGGAGTTGCTCGTTCAGGTTCGTCATACAGCTGCCATCAATTGCGCGGCATTCCTTGGTCCAATCGTGTAGTTGAATCAATTCACCCCCCATGCTGTTCGTTCATGATCAGCACTAAGGCAGCATCTCCCAAGTCTTGAGAGCTCACCGTGATATTTCACCCTTGACGCCGTCCATGCAGTCCTTTACACTCGAATTATTGCTTGCAACCTTTTCACAGAGACTGTTAAGTGTTGTAACACATTTGTTCAAGCTAGGACCGATCGTTTGCTGAATGGCATTTTGAGATAGCTGTTGCTGGCTACCCAAGGTGTGGAACACGGCCTCGAATCGCTTCAGAATCGCTAGCTGATCAGCCCTGATTTGACTAAGCTTTGGTTCTTGACTGCGGGAGCATTCTTGAATGTATTGCTCAAGAAGTCTAGTTCTTTTCTTCTCATCGGAAAGCTGGCCTCGAACGTATCTCGTCTTCTCCTCTGTTGCAGAAAGGGCCTGTTTCAATAGGTCAACCTGGCTCTCTGACCTCAATAACTGCTCTCTTCCTTTGCTGGCAGCCTCAGAAGCTTTAGCTACTTGTGCCTTAGCATCTTCAATACTTTTGTCAATATCTGTCCTTTCGGCATGCGCGCTTTTCTTCGCCGCTAAGAGCCGGTTTGCATCGCTACGGAGGGTCTGAAAGTCAGAGCCAAGCTGATTGACAAAGCCTTTGATGTTCGATATCTTTGACTGCCATGCGTTGACCTGAGACTTGTAAGCTCCTAATTCGAACGTCCTCTTACGGATGACCTTGTCGGATACTGCAAGTTGACTCTTCAGCGCTTTATTTTCGTCAGCTAGGCCAGAGATGCAAGCTTCCATCTGCTCTTTCAATTCGACCGCGGCAGCCTCATTTTCTTCGCGATCTTTGATCCGTCCGATTAGCAAATGAAACAGACTCTCTTCGGACAAGGAGGAACCATCATCTCCTGATGGTATGCGAGTTGGTTTGACATTTCGTGAGTGACGAGTTTTGCTGGAGCGGCGGCGCTTAGAGACCCTATACTTCTCGCTTCCAGGGCCCACCGGGTATGTTTGAGCCATCTCACTGGCCTCTGAGATCTGGATTTGTGGAACCAGATCCTGTGGTGCATGCATAGGTTTTGGTGCACTGTGCTCATCGCCCAAAGGAGGACCATGATTGTCGGCCCTGCTCACTGCGGGCGCTTGGGAAATTGGATGATGGCTCGGAGGACTAAAGGTCTTCCTCATCTCGTTGTCTTTCTCTACAAGCATTGTCAGACGCCAGGTACCTCTAAGTTCGAAAAATCGGGTCCACTCACTCGATGATTCGAACACAAGGGTCCCGTGTTCGGCATTCATAGGCAACTTGTCTGCATGAGGCACCACGGCCTTCTCAGAACTTGAATGATGCAAGCCATTGCCAGAATGCGGGGAGCAAGGCCGTCTAGAATCCTGTTTCTTGATCTGTGGGGTTCGAGTTTGTGGCTTTTGCGTGTCAGATGTTTGTTGATCACTAGTTCGAGAAGGTTGACTTAGTGGTCTGCAATATAGCCCCCTCCCTCCAGTCCTCTAGAGCGACTTACCCCGGTAAGCTTCTAGTTGCCTCATTCAAGGGCTCGCCTGTACCATGCTCGTGCTGGGTGGTAGTGTTGTGCAGCGCAGCTGTGGACGACGATGGCTTGGTCGATGCCTGAAGAGTGAATGGCTTGCGACCTTTTGCAGGCTTTGCAAATGAAAAAGCCGATAAATCCAGGCCAGAACTTCTCGGTCGCTCCATAAGTAATGGCGATGGACGTCTCTCCGCAGGTTTGTCGGTTGGAGGGATAGCGTCTTGGGTCGCCATGACAGCCTGGAGTTGTGGGGAAAGAGGCTCGTTGTTGGCAACCGCCATCTGGAGCAAGAACAGTTCCTCTACCTCATCGAACGTGCTGTCTGTGCCGGCTGTTGCGGCGGTGAGGCTGGGTGGTGTCTCGTTAGCCATCTTCAACACCTCGCTAGTCTGCGGCACGGAATGACGATAAAGAAGGACAGCATCCAAGGACAGTGTAGACTAAGATTGTGAGGTGAAGAAGGACAGTCTGAGGCTCAGTTCTGGCAAAGATTCTTGCCGTGACCACGATAGAACTAGGTAGGTACCTTCCGTAGGTACCTAGAGTAGGTATCGCCGAGTGCCTTCCATTTTCGGCAGTCCACACCATTTGCAGTGCCAGCAGGGAGAAGCCTTCCCTCATTGCGATGAGGGGCTCCACCACATTTCGATATTGCATTTACTTTGAGTTTCAAATTTGGGGTACATCATACAAACCCCGGGGTGAAAGAGGTCATTCATCACGCTAATGTGTCCAAGATGCGCGATACTCATTTGGTCTTCTGCAGAATCGACGATTCTTCATCGTGTTGCTAAATCGAGCGTGATATCTGCACAAAGCTATTTGCAGCTCCCTACAAGCTATCCTAATATTAGACCGGGAGACAGTCATTTAATATAGAGTGCAGCATAGTAGGTATTGAGTTGTACCTTTCTGCGGAGTAGACGGCGCTTAACCCACCGTTCTCCCCCAGCGACAATCGGGCCCGACCCAATCGAACCATTGGTCACCTCCAGGCGCCGACACCACGCCTTCTCCGAGCGCATTTCGTCTCTGATTTGATACAATGCTTCAAGCACCTAAGGAATGAAACGTCCATTCTACAGACCTCCAGGCTAATGGATGCAGCTGACGACCCAATGTCCATCCAGCAGAGGTCAAGGCTGTCTTCAGCGGGCCTATCACAACCGAACAGTCAAGGATAGCTCCTCTTCCCGAAACACCACAACCCCTAGAGGGTGAACGTGCAGAAGAGTCAAGCCCACGCATAGTCACCCAGTCTGGCAGAAGCCCTTTTCTCATAATTCCGCCTACTTTCCCACTTCACTGACCTTTCTCTTCTCGCCCAGATCTCAAGTCACACAACGCTGTGCGTCGCCGATCAAGATCTTCCACCCATCTTTCCCTTCTCCGATCGTCAATAAACCCACACATAACACAGCGTTATGCTCTCGAGGCGGCTTTCCTTGCCCGCTGTCATTGCAGCGCTGATCGCGCAGGCCTGCGCGCAGAGCGTGCTCGATGCGGTAGATGGCCAACAGAAGGATGACTCCGCGTCGACCTCGGAGACGAAAAGCGTCTCCTCGAAAGGCATGATCATTCTATGCACAATCGTCGCTTTAGTTATCGTCGTTGGAAGTAGGTCCCTCCACGTCTAAATCGCCCAGAAAAGGGTAGAGTCCTGCTGGAACCATTTCGCTAACCACGAAAGCGCAGTCTCGTTCACCACCATCTTCATCGTGTTCAAGAAACGGCGCTGGCAGATGCGCGAAGCGCTCTACTCGACCGAGCGCATCACCCCGGACATCGAACGGGCGTCGATCGTCAAAACGCCGACAAGCCAGTTGAACCGGGTCGGCACCCGCGCAGACACTGAAACCCGGTCTGCGTCTCGAGCGCAAGCGGCCGCGGGCCAGGTCGAGAAGCCTGACGCATCTGAAACGGCCGCGACACACCGAGGATGGGGCTCGTTCTTCTCGTTCGGGCGGACGCAGAGCCGGCCGTGACTGATTCTCCATCTATTATCATAAGTTACCTGGACGATCGTTTTCTCTTGGGTGTTTATTTACGGCGTTGCATGCGCATGCGGGCGTTCATGGGGAATGTCGGTCTCTGAGGAAAAGGCGTCATCTTCCAATCACTTTCGATTTAGCGTTGAGTTTCCAGCCATGTGCGAAGGACTTATTTGACCTTCAATCGAACGCGCCAGGTGCGCTATCAAGCTTGTGTATCTTGCGGGAATTGACACACTACATACAGTAAGCGATCATGAGTCCTGCAAGAAGAGCCTTGCTCGATGGGACAGGGTATTTACGCCTTCCTCCCCTCGTATGATTCGCCCCAATGAATTCGGACCGCATACATCAATCAGTAGACGTCGACAGATACTTTAGTCTCGAACAATGCATAGCGCATGTCTCCAAATGACATGACAGAGTATCCACGTCCACAAGTTCTCTAACTCTGTGATGCCGTAACATGTGCCACTACCCGCCTCGACCACCAAGTCATTTACACTACCACCAAGTCAAAAACTCAATCCCAGATAACCAGACTGAATAACTATTAAGCTGCCCAAAACAGATACACCCAGACATGCTCCATATCTAGATTGCAAAGACAACATCTCAGCGACATTCAGTGTCCGATGCGAGACCCCTTCGGGAATATATTTCCGACGCCGTCTTCACCCAAACTCAGACCTCTTACCGCCGCCCTCACGATTGGGGATACACAGCCCAGGCCATAGAAACATAACCTGGAAGACGCTGCACATGAGCAGGATAGATAACAAGTCATGGCTGTCACAACTACAATACAAACTCTCCTCTCTACCGGTGAAGGGGCTTCGCGAGGGAGATCAATTCGGCTGGGGCGGTAGGTGCTGTGCTGTACATAACTTCCGCACATAGAATGCGAATCCCATACAACAAGTTACACACTGATCCAGTTGCATGAACATCGACATGGAAACGATCCGAGCACGTCGGGGCTAGGGCAATAGGATCGGAAATATCGTGTCTGGCTACCTCCCTCCAAGAATGCTACCCCTGGTAGATTATCCGAGACAGCCTTGGGGAAGGAAATAGTGCCGGCCGTTGCTCCGGATGTGTTTATTGCAATGGGATAGCTAGCATAAGAACAGGCGACATTGTACAACACAATACACTACTGAAGGGCATGCATGCGTGAGGACTGCAGGATCTGGCCGAAGTCGGAAGCTCATCAACCCGACCTCGAGGGCAAGTCCATCACATCACAGCCAGCAGTGGCAGACAGTAGGTCTGGCCCACGAAAATCCGATCTCACCTCGGTCGTACGCAAACATACATACGATAGAACAATCGATAAATCCGGTTCCCGACGGCTGCCAGTCTCCAATGCTTCCTTTCAATGCATGACGGAAGGCCGACGGACGGAAAATCCCGGGGCGGTTGGATCGGGAGCGAGCTCTGCCATCATCACAAGTCACTGGGAAGGTTTCCACCTCTCTGGAGGCCGCATTCTTCGACTGTGTACACTACTCCTACATGCTCTAGGATTAGAACAGTCGGAGTCTACGTATCCTGTACCTTTGTTAACCATGCCCCATCCCTTTCGTCACCTTTGACCAGGTTACAATCATCCGAACTACGGACTTATTTATCCCCGTGTAAGCACCACCACTCTTCCCCGGGTAACCGGGCTCCCCACGGCGGCGGGAGGAGGAGGAGAAGGGTGAGAGGGGAAAGCGAAAGCATAACCGACTTGATCGGAGGGGGACGAAATGGGGGAACACGGTGATACGTGACATGTCAGAGTCTGGGGTCCGGTTGCTCCATTGCTCGTCCTCCGCATCGATTTGCCACACATCCTTCGAGACGGGTGCCCACACTCCATAGTGTAATCCAAGATCCCACCCCCATCAATCACATTGTACTCGCAAACATATCGGCTTGCTCTATCCGGAAGGAAGGTTGAACCCATGTCGGAAAGTAAGAACCCCAAAGTTCCGAATCTCCAGGTTGTGTCCGTCGCCTGCCAATTTTAGCCACCACAGGCGAGGCCCGCTGGGGAGGGTTCTCGCCTAAGATCCTCTGTCCGCATGACAAGCTGTTACTAAGAAAAAGCCGCTGAATGGCGGGATCAGATCCTGTCTCTCAGACGCAGATCGAGACTGCAGTCTTCTTATTCTGGTGCGGCCGAGTTCGGGACAGCCCGGCATCTGGATGAGCTTTACTCCAGCTTACTAGGCAGCTAGGCTCATTGAGCGCTTGCTAGGAACTGAGCGTTCGCTCAGAACCCTGCATCCTAGGTGCAATTCTGGCGGGAACGAGAAAAAGCCCATAGCCGTTGCTACAATGTTCGGGGGGTCGACGCCGGACGGACGGTCTCAGCGAATGATTCGGTGGTAAGATAGCATATTCTGGCCGAGCCTATCTAGGACTTATCGGCGACAGAGCGAAGAAAGGCACAAAGTCACCTGTTGGTACGAGGAGACCGTGAAGGAACCAACCGGACAAGTATCCGGTTGCTGGCTGGACTGTAGCAGGATGGATTAGCGCTCCATACAACCCCGGCAAACAATTAGGGTTGGGCGCAACCCACGTGCATCTGGTTAAATCCGAGACAAGATGGTGCAAGTAGCGAGGCGTAACGTAACGTGAAATGTATGAAAAATAGGCATCATTTCAGGCTTTGTATGTAACGTTGAATCTGTGACAAAATCACATGATTCTATATAGATAGCTTAGTGGATTTATACTACTTTTTTAGTATAAAGGTTGTAGGTTCGATTCTGAGAAGGGTAAATTTTTTTTTATTTCCTTTTTATATTTTTTATATTTTTTACTATAAATCTTATTTAGATAGATTTTAAGCTTATAGTATATAATAAAAATAATCCCAAAGTATCTTAAATAAGAATTATTATAGTTAAAATAAAAGTAAAAAGTTCAGTGTATTCTAAAGATATATTTTGATAAAGGGCAGTATTGAAGGATAGAAGAGAATAGCAGAAAGTATTAAGGTGCATTATTCTGGGAACAAACGACGTTTCTGATTGGCTGGACGTCACGTGAAACGCATATAATTGGCCGAATAGACCCACTATATCACGTGGTGAATGTAACATGTAATGGAGTTGAACCCCCGTTACTACGTTACGTATGTAAAGTTGCGAAAAAAGTGGTAATTACCCATCACTAGGTGCAAGTCAGATAAGGTGCAACCATTGCTACGACGAGATTGCGGAAGGCCTGAGCACCTAGCAGCATGGCCAGCAAGTACTAAGTAACATTGACGAGCTGTCAGTTCAGCGTCTGTAATTACCCGCGAGTGAGGGAAATTGATGGATAAAATGCAGCCCCGGAAAAGAGTTGTGCCCACTAGACAAACGCTCCCCACCTTTTCTTTCCCCGAAGCAACCGGAGAAGAATCGGGGGTGCCTCAGGCCTGGGAAGGTAGAGCCGTAGAGGGAGGTGGAAGGCGGCTAGCCTTGTTCGGGATTAGTGCAACTCGTGGCATGGACAGGCCAACGAATGGACAACCGTTCATTGCCCGCACTGGCGGGCCTGGCCGATTCGGGGGGGGAAGACGCCTGGGGAGAAAAGCCGAGCTATGACGAAAGCGGGATAGAAAGAGGGCTTCAATGGCTTCAATAGGTTTAATTGCCTTGGAGTCAACTCGCTGAAGTTGTAACTTGTAAGACTCTCAAAGGACTGGGCGGAGTGGAGAGAGGGTCGCGTGGTGGTTGGCTGGGCACGGCTTGGCTGGGTGTGTTCTTGGGGCCAGGTCATGGGATCGTTGGGGTTTTTTCTTTTCTTTTGTGGTTGGTAATTTCGCGATTTTTCACACTTCCCGTGTGGTCCATCACTGTGATGTCGGAATAAGTTCCAAGTTCCTCTTTCCCCTGGTCTGAAAGAGAAAAGAATTGTGACTGCCCGTCTAACCGTCTGACTGAAGAGGAGGGGTCGGGATGATGATCCTCGGGTCATTGGCATGCAGACCAGACTCGTCGTTCTCCGGATTTCAGAGGTGCATGTGATGGTCTGCCGAAGACAACACAACCTGTTCCCAGGGCTAGGAATAAATTGTTGTTGCTTGCTGGTTTGCCGACCAGCGTCTCCTCATCCCACCCATGGTAAGGTCTCGTCGTCAGACTCCCGAGCCAACAACCCCGGCGGCTTGACAGGCGGCGGGTGAACTTACTGCAAGCAGAAAGAACATCAGCAGGCAGGTGGGCAGGTGGTGGCTTAGTGGCAGGCCGCAGAAGGGACCTTCCTTCCTCAGTCTTAGTGTCTCTCCGTCGTCACATCGGTCGACCTCCGGAGGGGGAAGCCTTTGGGGAGTTGGGGGAATGGGGGTTTCCTCGTGCAGTCACCAGTCGCGCGTTGGCTGCCCCCATTCAGGGCATGAGGGCATGAGGGCATGACTACTAATGAATACTTTCCATTGTTCCAACGAGTTGCTTCTCACTGCTCAGCCTTTCTCCGTGATTGCGGGGTCGGTTCGCTTGATGCCTCGGGTGGCGGTGGAGACCAATCAGCATCCCCGGTTGGCCCGATTGAGCGGCCACGGGATAACCGGTTAAATGGGCGCGGGGACTTGCCGGGTTGGCTCCGATCGGTCGGCTTGGAAAGAATCATCATACGTACAGACTGATGTAACTACAGTACGGAGTAGTGACAATGAACTGACTCGCCCAAATGGGAAGTGCAGCATACTTACCAAGTAGGTAGTGGAGGTACTAGGGTAGGTACTGTACCTACCTACCGTACCTACCTACCAACCTGTGACGACAATGGTAACATTTTTTTGAAGAATGGACTGGGGATGCATAGCCAATTGGGGTCCATGACCACAATCGGGCTGCACAGGCCTTTTGAGGCTTGAATGTCAGCGAGTAGGATTCTCCGGGACTCTGTCGATCGGGTACCATATCCCTGACGGCAACCAATCCCGTCAAGGATGATGTACGATCTTCCCCCTTCATTCAGTCTGGTCCGAGAGAGAAGCAGCAGCAGCAGCAGCAGCAGAGCAGGGAAAGGAGGAGAATTAGGAGGGGGGAGTGCGAAATGAGACAACCTTGTGCTGCATGGGGTGTCCGGCCAGCGCAGGGAGCCCCGGCTGACTGTGATCTCATCTCGCTCTTCTCCCCCGCGGGGAGATCCGATGCAGGGGAGGTGGGAAAAGAGACATCCGACCAGAGAATACCCTCCGCGACGAGAGGACTCAAATCTGGGGCACGAAAACGAGAAATGGGAAGCCCGTCTGGCTATGTCAGCCCTGGAGGTCTTGGCTCGCCCGTCAGATGCGTCGATACCCGAGGTTTATCACGAATTGTGGTCGGCTGAGAATCAGTTGCCGTTGCTATTTGCCCCTCCTTGTCGTTGTTATTCCTCCGTCGCCTACCCTTCGCCGTCCCGTCTGGCTTAACCGGGGGTTGACCCGTGTCACTTGCTGTTCTGGGGTTGGGGTTGAGTTTAGACTTGCATTCCGGGGTATTGTGGCTGGGTTAGTCGGTGGGCTGTGACTGGCGGCAGTGGCAGCATCCAAGCGACCAGGCCGTGTGCCCGCGTAAGAATGGTTGGATGGTTGGATGGTTGTGGAGGTCGGGGCTGGATGTGATAGACTAATGCGTCGGGTCGTGTAGACATGTAGACATGGAACAGAAGGATTGATTGAAGGGAGGGATAGATGGATGGATAGATGGATGAATGAAAGAAACGCGGAGGATGGGTTCGCGGTGGCCGGGTCGGCGGTATTGTCTTTTTGGGGGTTCGCGTCATGCAATCCCCGGATTCTTTGTAACGGTTTTCACTGGGGGAAGGGGGGAGGGGGGGTGTCAATGTCTTCTCCAGGCTGGCACCCCCATTACCCCAATTCAACTAATCGTCTCCCTGTTGTAATTGTAGCAATTAGAGAGACCCTCGTTTCAATACAATAATTGTTTTCAACAATTCCCTAATGTAAACCCCTAAGAAACCCTGACTGATCCACCTACACGAAGTATGTACAGTACAGTACTTGATCACTCAGTGCTCGGGGACTGACATTGATCGACGACAATAAGCCGGGAGCAGGGCTGGGGAAAGGTCAAGTTAGGTAATGGAATGGGCCAGATGGCGGTCAAGTGACGTTCCACACACGGCTGCTGCTAACCGGCATCCTGTCTTGTCTCTCTCTCTGTCTCTCAGTCCTTCGGTCGGTCGGTCGGTACCAGACCAGACCAGACCAGACCAGACCAGATCAGATCAGATCCCTGGGGGTGAATGATCAATCAGTATTCCGTATGCAAGAATCAATCATGACGACAAAATGAGTCTTTCCCTGATGATCTTTGTGATCCATCGCGCTTCTCTTCCCCTCCTTTTCCCTCCTGTTCAAGGTTCTCACCATCCCTCCTCCCCCTTGTGATCTCATGGGTGATTGTATGTACATACGTACAGTAGTACCTGAATAGTGGAGGAAGACCAGACGGCATGGCCCAGCCAACATACCGAAGCAACATCGGCTGTCGCCGCCAACTGGCACCCGAGTCCGTGTATTATTACCCAGCGTGACGCCGTGACCCAACCAGCAGGTTGTCTAGGAGGGTACTAGGTAATTTACCCGACTCGACTCGGGACTCTTCCCTGATTTCCAACGGGAGGTGCTGGGCTTTTGTTTCTTATTTACGGAGACATAGTACGGAGTACATACTCGTAAATTGAATTTACAATTAATTATTTACTCCGCCATTGCAGAAAGAATGAAGTATACGGAGGACTCCGTACTTTGGCTCTATTTATTTGTTCCATCATACTAATGAGATCTGAATCTTCAACTTCTCCCTCGAAGAAATTCACCAGAGTCTTTTCCCATCTCGGCACTCGGAATCTTGCTCCACACTCTCATTCTCTCCGGCCGCTCGGTCGCGTCCTTGCATCCTCAGGCCGCACTAGACCCGCTCCGGACTAACTCTTGTCGGGCCTCCGCAAATGCGGATGGCGCCTTGCCTGGTTGGGATTCCCTTGACGCTGTTCAATCCTCGGCCGGACTTCTCAGCTTCTTTCTCTTCATCTTCTTCGTCTATATCATCATCATTGTCAGCCTGGAGATGGGGCCAGTCCACCTTCTTTAGTAGGAGGCCATTTTGAGACTAACACTAATCTTAGACTCCCCCCCCCTCCTTCTTGAATCATAATTTCTCCATCTATCGTCAAGCTTCCCTTTCCCTAATCTACCCGAGTTGAAGGTTGCCAGACATTGTCCCCTGCGCAACCCACGCGCGCGTTGCCGGACCGGAGCCCCGACCCTGGGCGAGAAGAGAGTCGGGCTCTCCCCCACACTCCGCGTATTCCGTCTTTACGGTTAGTCTGGCGATTTGCTTGCCTGCTTGCCTGCTTGCCTGCTTGTTCTCTTCATTGTTGTTATTATTCTTACTATTTTTTTTTTATTTTGCTTTTTTATTTGACTACCTTTTTTTGATTTTTATTTTCATGATTTTTGGCGGGTTTTTCTTTACTGACCATTACTCTATGTCTCTGCTGTCTTTTTCTCTCCTCTACTCTTCTTTCCCTCCTTTCTACCCCATCCATCCACACTTCCCTCCTCATCCTCACATTCTCTCCCCCACACCCACACTAGCCTCGCCGAACTCACCCTTTCTTACCCGACCAGACTCCATCTGGATTCTTCCTTTTTTCCATCTCCTCCACTCTTTCCCCCCCCCCCTCCTCCACCTTCTCTCCCCCAGTCGCACACTTTGCTTACATCGGGGGTTTAATTTAATTTCTCGTGTGCCCGAATTCTCGCGCCTATCGCATTCGGTTTCATTTTTCCCGTTCCCCGGCCGTCTACTACCTACGGCCACTCTCTTCCTTTTGTACTCATCCCACGCCCTCTCCACTCCAACTGGACTTCTTTTTATTTTTTTTTTCCCTCTCTTTTTCTGTTTTGACCTTCCTTTCCTATACCTTCCCTTCTGCTAGCATCTTGCTGCGTTGGTTGAGAACATCTCAATATAGCTGTCGCCAGCACTCGACTCCCACACCTATTTCCTAACTGACCGACTACTTCCCGGCCTCAGATCTGACTCCCCTTGCGTGCTACCGGCATCAGAACGCAAAGAATCTACGCCAATAAACATCCTTCAAAAGATCTGTAAGTGCACGCTTCGTCACGGACATCATCGGTGGATCCTCAAAGCTCTACCCCCTCCCCCCCCCCCCCTTTCAGAAATCGGGTTGTGGTACTGACAGCGAACAACGAACAACAGCCCGTGAAAAGACCGGGAATCGCTGTTGTCCCCCCTTGCAACCCAGACCGTCTGGCGTCTGGCTCGGAATCCCGGGGAAAATTGACCGGAGAAATACGGCGGACGGGAACTGTAGCAACCTGCGGAGACACAAACCACCACTACTCCTACCTCTTCGCTCTTGGTGCCTGCAGTCCTTGGGGCTGTCGTCCCTCCCCTTCCTCCAACCCTTCTTACCCACCACCGTTGTCCCCTCCGTCCTTTCCTTCCTTCGTATCTTATCAGAGAGACGGCTTGCCCGTCTCTCGTGCCCACCCTTTTCATCACAATGCGCTCTAGTATTGCCTGTGCTCGCTGTCGGCGGAGCAAGATCAAATGTGTGAACGCTGGCATCGACACAACTTGTCGCGCGTGTGAGTCTTCTGGCCGAGAATGTGTATATCCCGCCCCCGCAATCGGTATGGGCGGTGGTGCCGCGAAACGGGACCTCGCCGCCCTGGCGGAGGGCGAGGAGCGCAACGGCGATTGGGACAGTCCCAAGCGACAACGCTCGCGCAAGACGGTTGGTCTCTCCTCCTCAGCTGCTAAAGATGCGTCCAAGATTGGTGCCGATGTGCTGGATGCATCAATCCTCACCAACAAAGTTTGGGATGCCGTCTTCGACCTTTTCCAATCCCACTTCGCGACTATGCTACCCTTCGTACATCCCGCATCTTTCATCGGCCAAGCGCGTCAGCTTTCCTCCAACTCCTCTAACCCCCCTCCTCCGAACAACGCCGATCCGACACGCGATTCCGCGCAGAGTCCTCCCGCGACCAAAGCAGATCTCAACCCGCTCATCCCCCTCGGTGTTCTCGCTCTTACGGCACGCTTCCACCCTCAGCTTGTCGCATACCACTCTCCGTCGTCCCCTGGAAACCCCTCCAACCCTCTCGTTGCCTCTGAATATTATGCGACAGCGTTGCGCAGCCGGCTGGCCGGCGTTGACGGTGCTAGTCTGGCAGTGCCCGACCTGACGCGCGTACAAGCCTTGCTGATGCTGGCCTTGCATGAATGGGGAATGTGCCGTGGGAGGAGCGCTTGGCTATACGTGGGGATGGCTATTCGGCTTTCCCAAGCGATGGGTCTGCCCTTTGAGCTGGAGAATGAGATGCCATTCCGCGAGGGACCCCGATCTCCTGTTCTCAAAACGGAAGCCGATCTTTTCGGGCTCCCCAGGCGTCCTCTCGAGCAACGGGAGCAAACTTCCGACGATGTCATCGCTCAAGAGACGAAGCGCCGGACCTTTTGGGCCTGTTTCATCCTCGACCGGTGTCTGAGCAGCGGCAAGTACCGCCCGCGCATGATTCGCGTTAAGGAGCTTGCCATCCAGCTCCCCAGTGATAACGCCTTTGCTTTTGGAGAACGTGTTCGGACTTCACGCTTAAGTGAGCCCGCAGTGCGTCGCCCCACAAGTTTCGGTGCTCAGGGAGTTCAAATTCCCAGCATTCGACAAAGTTTAGGAGGCTTGGGAGACGACCGAATGCCGAGTGCTGGTCCAGGAGATGCAAAAGCGTGGTCTCCTATCTCCCGTCGGAAAGACTCGAGTGAGGATGAGATCGACCGCTGGGAGGTCGGTGCTGAGGAGTCCGTCCACAGTCGAATCATCCGGATAATTCGCATTTGGGGCAGCATTGCCAAATGGTCGTGTGCTGGGGGGAGAAGGTATGCCTGTGCTCATTCCTCTGGAACGATCTCTTCTAACTGTTAGTAGAACCGAGCAATGGCCTCCGTGGCACCCTGAATCACGCTTTTCGAAGCTTCGAGCAATGCTCAGCGAATTCCAGGATGGCTTGTCCCGCAACCTACAATACTCTCCTCGCAACACCGATACCCACATCATGTACAAAAATAACACTCTCGCCCCTTACACTGTCATGCATGTGGTCCACTTCCTGTCGGTGATTGTTCTTCACCGTGCCTACATCCCCTTCCTCCCGGTACGATGCACCGAACCTGTCGGACCGTTGGACGAGCCGCTCTTTTTGATGGAGAAGGCCGGACTTGCTGATGGGTTCTGGCGTGACAGTGCTCGGGCGTTGTTCAGCGCGGCCCGACAAATGATGGATCTGGTCGTGACTTGCCAGGACCGCGGAGTGCTGGTAGAAAACCCTCTCGTGGGATTCGCAGTGTACAATGCCGTCTTCATCGGGATCTACGCTGCTCATTTCCCACACATGGATCCAGATGGAGTCCTGGCCCCGAAGAATGTGAACGACCGGAACACGCAGGGGCAAGCGCAAGCCCGGAAAGCACTTGATGTCCTGCGTGAGATGCGACCTCGCCTCAAGATGGCGCGTGGCTGGTTCCGCACTTTGAATCGGCTGCACACTTATTTCTCTAAGGTCAAGCGTGACTTTCGGCGACAATCGCGCAAATCGGACCCGGCTGAAATGGCCGACGCTCACGCCAATGGCATTCGCCCTGTACGTGAGGGCGGATCGGGCGGCGGTCTGGAGGAGTTCAAGCTCCTGGAGAAGTTGTTCCTTGATTTCGGGATTATCGAGGACCAACTCCCGGAGAATGGCATTGATGATGACGGTCTTGCTGCAGCGAGTGAACGGGCTACTATCCTCAGCGATGCAGGCAGTAATGCAGTCCGCAGCGAGACTGGAGACACTGGAGAGCCCCCCTTAGAGGGCGCGGGGGGCAGACGTGAGTCCTGGGTCCCCATCAACAGCCCTGGTATGCCGTTGCCCGGACCCGACGGCGAACGTCGGCCTAGTCTTCCATTGCCTCCCAATCGCGCCCTGCAATCTCAATCCCCTTACTCTCTTCCGTCTCTGCAACACCATCCAGATGGACCGTTGTATAATTCGTCATCCCCCAACCTTCCTTCGCTGGGACCTCCTGGACCATACGGGGTTGCGCCATCTACATCGACCCCGGCGTCTTCGCAGTACAATGGTCCAGGGGCATCTTCCAACCGCCTGCAGCCGTTGAACTCTTGGCTCAATCGGACTCAGCCACCCCCTCCTTATTCTCAGTCACTTCCTCCGATCAACGCGGCAGCGTCGTCACATGGGTTGCCATTGTTGCCTCCTCCCGGCTCAGTCGGCCACCCTGGTGCCTCCCCGCCTGTGACCGTGGATGGACTGGAAGTTGTTAACACTAATAGCTTGTGGTCGACGAGCTTAGGTGGAGACGACGTACTTGCCTTTCTAGAGGGGTGCGAGTATGACCAACTACCGGCCACAGTTTCTCCCGAGAGTACTCCGACCGGGTGGCTCACCACGGTGTGGACCGAGTTCGCCCGCTGATTTCCTTGATTGATTATAAGCCTTGTTCGTTCTTTTCCTTTGTCCTTCGATTTCGATTTTTCCTTTCCACGATGGAGCATTTTTTGGGTTGTATAATTACGCTATATGCGCGGCTGCTGTGCTGTATGATTATGTATGCGCGCTTCGGCGGACTGACGAGACCACGCAATGCTTTGGGATTGACGCGATGTTTATTTGAGGGTCGAGACCCGTTGGGGGTACACCCATACCAGAGGGATCTTGCAGGTCGCATTTCTTGTTTCTGTCTTCTTTCTGGTTCCTGGTTTCGGCAGCATTGGAATTTGCAATGGCGCAAATGTTGTCTGTGGCGTGACACGACACTGATGGGAATGAAATGGCTTGACAAGGGGGTTTCATGCAAGTTGATTTGACGAGCGTGGCGTCCGGTTCGGTTCAGGGGGTTTATCTTATTTTTGGATGGACCGGAGGCATTTCAGTTCCAGCAATCTATGACGATTACCTTGATCACTTGTGTTCTTGTTTGTTCTTACGATGCACCTAGCTTGTAGAAGGAACGAGAGACACGGCTGACAACTAGCGTGTCGCTCGGACTGTCTCGATGGCGGGGTTGTTGGGGGCGCCACAGCGTGGCGCAGGGGAGAGATAGAACTGGGGGCAAAGGGGACGATTCGTCATAACGCCTTCGTCGATACCCAACACAGGCATCTGCTTTCAGATCATCTAGTCTGCCAAGAGCGCTCCAGTAAAGGGCATTCTAGACTATCCATTCGATTCCCCCTGCATTGTATGGACAGCAATCCTGGTTGGTATCTATGCCAGGTACCGCACGACCAACCATCCAGCACGCCTTCAAAATTTTCACGAGCCGGAGGCAGATGCACGCCTCTCTCTGCGGCTCACCTTCAGGAGATTTCATAAGTGATTCCAATGCTGATCAGGTTAACGCCTTCAGAACGAGAACTTGAGAGAGACCGTGGGGAGGAATGATATCCATGAGCTCGAGACGGTAGCTTGAAGGACGGTCTGCGAGACTTTCATATGAAGCACACAAAGCTATGGAAAACAGCAGACTAACTTTACTTTTAGCAAAAGGGCTAGGAACTCAGACGCCTACGATAACTCCAGATCGACGATCAGAAGTCAAAACAAGCTTCAATTCCCACTCAACCGGATCGCAACTCTAACCTGCCAACCAGAACTTTAAATCGATATGATGGACCCTCCCCCCAAGCAAAAGGGATCGACCAACAAGGCGCAGACATGCATGCGTAGTGGAGTCCAGGACCTCCCCAGCCCGAGCTGATTGAACACTCCATGAGTAGATAGACACCGGACAGTACACCGGAGAACTGCTTTAGTGATAGCCCCAGATCCCCCCGATAAGCTCTCGCTAAACTGCGGGCGCCAGATTGAACCACTTCACCAGCCTTCTGGAGGATATCCTTACATTAGTTGGATAACCGCTGTGGAAACGCATCCAGCACGACTATCAACTTCGAGTCCTTGATGATCGTGTTCAACTCAGACAGGATCGCTTTCGTGGCTGTTCGGTCCGGATCGACCGCCGCGACTGTGCCTGTGATGCACCCGAGTCTTCCGAGGAATGACCTAGCCTTGCCTAGGGTATCTGGGGATGTCGTTTAGAGATATACATCTTGAATATCTACTAAGAAAATCAACTCACCAAGTGCCTTCCTCAGAGTGTAGTCTTTGTGGACAAGACGAAAGATCTGCTCGGTCTGGATCAATTCGGGCATCGCTGCGGGGGCGATGATCTTCGTTTTGAGCTGGTCGCAATCGAGACCGATGTCTGAGGCACGAGCATGATCAGCCATCCGTTGTCACCCTTGGACGCGCAAAGACAAGCAAGGAAAGAAGAAGAGGAAAATAAGAACCGGGTAGACGAACCGGAAGATGTGTAAAATAATCGCAATTCTTCGAGCAATGCAGCAGCCGACCCCGCGGTCGGTGTTGCTGTTGTAGTTGGAGTGGTCGCCACGTTCTCATCCAGACGATCCCCCATCAACGCTGCAAAGTATACCGCCATGGGAAGTCTCCAGGCGGGGTTCTCGAACAAGTCCGCAATCTCGCGGAGCGCCTGCATGCTATCACGCAGTACCGCCGGCTGTACCTGCATGCGTGGTCCATTGCGTGTCTCCAACACCCGACGGAGCCGAAGGACCTCGTTCGCCCATGGCGGTCTTTGCTGGGGAACCTCAATATCTGCGAATGCGGGCTGAATGCGCCGGAGCCGGTTGCCCGCGAAGATGGACTGCGCATTGATCACCTGGCATTTGCCCTCGATCTGCAGCGCGCCCTGCGACAGATACTCGCCAAAGTAGAGATTCCCCTCGCGCCAGTTCTTCAACTTAGCCAGATTTTTGCCGTATGGCAGGGGATCGGAACCGATGAAGACATTGAGCAAGTCCACATCACGGATGAAGGTCCCACGAGGGAACTTGGTCGTTTCGATCACGTAGAGGTTGATCTTCTCCAGAGGCGAACCGTCGCTGTCGCTCCAGTGGCGGTAGTAGATGTATGCTAGGGCAACGAGCGGGGAACTGGTCCATGAAACGAAGGGGTCGTTGAGGGGCTCCTTCCACCAGAGATGGTCGTTCAGGAGGGCAGCTATGCGGCGTCGTTTGTTGCCTTCATCCAGGTTGGAGAAGATGTCTTCCTCGTGAGGGAGGGTGCTTTTGGGGCGGACCCATGTGCTGCTTGTTTGGGCGCTAGTCTTGGGAGATGCCACGCGGAAGAGATAGGTTGGGGTCTCTGAGAGAGATTTGCAGGTTGCTCTAAGGTCAGCTGGAGGGTTGAAACAGAGCGGTTGGAACTGCGTGTCCTCTGGCTCGGTGGGATTGATGTTGAAGTCTTGGAAGGACTCGATGATGGCTTCGACAGTCATGTTTGCGGATGAGCGTAGGTGATTTTGATCGGTCGTTGCTGGATGACTTGATGATCCTGAGAAAGTGCACTGGCGTGGAAGTAGGAGAAGGAAGTCTATGCGGCATCAGCCTGGCTTTTATAGGTTTCTTCCTCTCAATCTTCTATCTTTTATCTTGGAACATTGATTGAACTCAAAGAGCAAGGCAACAGTAGTTGATCCGTGTTATGGCAGTTGGCACAAGTGTTGCCCGCCGGGGCTATAGTTGAAAGGCCATCCATTGGTATGGGTGTCTTCTCAAAACTTAGTGAAGTGAAAGCCTGGAGGGCTCAAGGCTGGCGCACAAACACTACAAGGCTGCGCCGCTGAATGCTAGACATGGTTCGGTGTTGGTGAACGCGCTGCGACCCCCCAACTGTGCCACACTGTGGCTTGTTGGCGCCTGCGTCAAGCAGCCTGAGTCATGCATTTGATTCACAGGATAGATGTTCTCTTAATCATATGAGCAGTTCAAAAAGAGTCTGCAGATAGCAATCAGAGTCAAACATTATGATCGATCTTTGTGACTATCAGCGCTCATGTTGCACGTTCGTAAGACCGTCGACCTAAGGAGAGGTAGATACCATATGGGAGTCGTCTGAGATATTCACACTGGTATTCAGGGCCAAAGTGACGTCAATGCTTTGAAAAATGATAAGGATTCATGGCTTAGCCTTGAGCCTTGTAAGTAAGTAAGTGATCTTGAGAGCGTGCCGATATTGGGCGCTTGTAAATGCGGGTTTCTGTTTAACCGCGCTAGAATTGTTCCTGCGGTAATTCGAGCCTCCTGAAAGCTGTCCTAAGCAGGTATAAGTGATGAAGACAGCAGTTAGGAAGGAGTCACTGCCTCACCTGCAGCCCTCAAGATCTTGGTAGACTGTGCATTGCCCGATGGGCCAGTTCTCTTTCTACGGGAAGAAGCACAAGTGTTGGTGGCCGAGACAAAATAAGGCATTAACTAAAGAGTCTTCAGGTTGTGATGTCTAGAGTGGTGTGCACTGCACGGTAGGCATCACCCCAACAATTATCAGACTCCTAGCACATCTGTGTCAGGATCTTCTTTCGAATGCTTTGTTCCTACTCTATACGTAGAGACACTTTAAGCTACATCAATTAAATTGGATGCGATACGGAAAGCATAGCAATGACTGTGCTGTGCTTTGGGCGCAAGAGGATGCTAACAAGCCGGTCTCACGGCAGTAATGATGAATAAGATAAGAATGTAATAAATCACAAAAAGAAAGTCATTCGTTATCAATGATTTTGGTATCCCACCACATCAAATGTGGACATCGACAATCGCTCCCCCGCTCATGCGACAGGAACGACTTGCACTAGATCTGTCACCATAGCCCGTTAGCGATGTGATACATGGTAGAGGACACGAGGTAACGGCGGGATGTATCCCATCGATCAACACTCAGAGAACTAGTATCCTTCTTCCTCGCCTTGCTGGTAGACGTGTCGCGATCTCGTCGGATCTTTGCGCATCTGTTGACCGGACCCCGTAAATCCCACTGTCCGAGTCAGTCATTGAACCGCACTCCACATGGTAAGAAGTGAGAGAAGAGCATACCTCGAGCATTCAATCCGTCTCCTGTCCGGAACATACTGTCCTTCTTACGTCCGAGTTTCCCTTTGCTGGCAAAATCCTTCCATTTCATCTTGCCCGCCTCCAGCTCCTTGTTGGCCTTCACCTTGCGGGCGGCCTTGGTAGGCCGTGCGGATCCCTCGCTCACCTTGGTCGGCTCTTGACGCGCCTGGTTGGCCAACGCAGGGTTGATGTCCGCCGCCGCAGAGATCACGCTCGAGTGGGATGGCTGGGGTGCCGGGGATTGGGAAGAAGAATTGCCTGAGCCTGCATCAGCCTTGCGTTTACGCGAGTCATTGCTGGAAATTGGCCGGATGTCCTTGGAGGTCAGAGATTCCACCGTCCCGTACGACTTGAACGAAACGAGGTAGACGGGGTTGCTCGAGGAGCCGGTGATGGAGGTGATGCGCGCGGGATAGAACGAGTTGTCGCCCGATACCCAGCGCGCAAGAACGTTCTCGTTGACGGAAAAGGACGACTGGTAGGATGGGATCGGTTCATCGGGCTGCTCAGCGGTCGGTTTGCGGTAGTTGCTCTGTGTGCCATAACTGTCCTTCGCTCCTCTATCCTTCGCCGCGGCTGGTTGGGGGGCTGCTGGTGGCGCTGGCGGTTTCAGTTCGGCGATGGATGTTTCGGTAAGGTTTATAAGTTCTTCCAGCTCAGTTTTGAGACTTTGCAATTCTGTGTTGTCTGGGTCTACCTGCAAACTCGATTGGACGGTTTCAAGCTGATGATGGTCAGATAAAGTGGAGTCTGGGAAAAATGCGGCGGACGTACCTGAAGCTTGAACTCCTTGACCTCAGCCTCCAGGGCTGCGATTTCCGACATATTTCTGACAGGGATGAGGTGGGTCTGAGGAAAGAGGGTATGGAAAAGGGAACAAATATGAAGAGAGGCGGTCTATTGATGGTCAAACCAAGACAGACTGGGCTGAATCGCGAAGTTGCAGATAAGAAGTCGCGTTGGGATAAGATAGTGTGGCGGAGCCCCACTGTGGCTAGATGATCACGTGGTAAGTGACTACACCGCCACATGACTGACCGGAAGGTCGGCTCAGCTGAGTCCGACAGGAAACGTGGACTCGTTCATCCTTATCGCTGACAGACTGCACACGTCAATGAATGCAGAAACACGAGGTCATGTCATTGACGGTCAACACCATCCTGGTTGGTTCCATCCGATGGACTATGGAACACTGCACCTGATACCCAAGCTTCATCAGGGCCATTGCGACCATGCACAAACGCCAGACTCTATCAGGGCAATCAACCCACTATGGGTCGAGGCTTAGTTGGCATCGCGTCCGTTCCATAGGTGGTCGATCCTCACGTCATTCATTTTCGGGACCATCGCAAACCGATGGTCGATGGGGAGGGTAATTGGCTCCTGCAGGGTCAAGATGGATCCGCCAATAACTCCAATCATTCAAGACCATCTTCTACAGCGAAGGTGACAGTGCAGGATGGGTCTAGTGTTAACGCCAGCCCGCTCTTCCTCGCTCGTGCCTGGGGTTTTATCAATCAACCCATGGATGGTGGACTTAGGAGAGCCTGTTTCAGCGTCTGCAATTTCGAGCCGGAATCGCGGATCTTTGGCCTCCCATCCCCACGGTTTACCCCGGTTGCCCGGGTGGCACTGGGCCGAGATGAGCAGTTCCGGCGAAATGAGATTGAGTTTCCCAGCTACCTCATCTTGGCCTCTTTTTGATCTACTTACGATTGCTGCTTTAACACCGCAACAGAGCCCCATTAAATCATCTCCATCGCAGAGCGTGGGACCCGAGGCACCCGAGTGGTACGAGAGCCCCGATAATCGGAAGGCGCAGATACATCCATGCATTCCACTATTGTACAGTACAAGTACGGTCCGTAGCAGCTTTCAACACGGGGAAGACTGGGAAGACTCTTGTGGCGCGAGATGAGTCACTCCTGTTGAACCAAATAGATTGTCTACTTAGCAGGGCGTAGTTTGCAGTGACTAGGATGTGGTTGAGTGCAACGGTGCAACGGTAGTAAGCACGGAGAAAGCCGCGTGTAGCCCCGATACTGATAGGCAGTTCTTCATATCAGTACCGAGTGAGTGAAACCAATCAATCCGCGTGGAACAGAATGGGCGAAGAGAGAAAAAGGACGAAAAAAGACTCAAAGGATCGTCAGCCTCGATTTATAAGCAGGCGAGACCTTCTCAAGGGTTTTTGGGCACTTTACCTTTATTGGCTGAAGGGCCTCCCCCGCTCTGCTGAGCACCAATGAATACGTGCAAACAGTCTCACCGCCTTCTGCCGCCTTAGGCAGCGACTCGCCCCCCCTCCTCAGTCTCCGTCCCTCCGCCCTCTCCATTCCATTCCATCATCTTTCCACTTCTTTCATCCTCACTTGCAGACTCTCGACTTCACCACTTCACCACTTCACCTTCAATCCCCGAACTACGCCATTCTCGTCTTAGGTCCTTGACTCCTCCAGCGATCCAGGCAGCGAATCATTCCCCCATGATCCTGAAACCGTCTTTGCCTTAGTGTCCTTTCGCCTGCCTGCCTTG